>PVLD010030527.1:0-16739 GCA_004027595.1 Dinomys branickii
AAAAAAAAGAAGGACACTTGGTCTCCCCTGGGGTGTCTGGGCACATTTCGTGGAGGAAAGAATACTTGAATGAGTGAGCATGTGAAGAAGGAGGGCAGTTCTTCCAGAGATAAAGCCCAGGCATTGGAGTTGGAGGCTGCGTGGATTGATCAAGGTGTTGTTGCGTAAATAATTCTGCAGCTTAATCTGCAAAGTGGTGAGAAATGAGGTTGGGATTTGCTGTGGGTGAAGCCATCACGTGGAGCTGAATGGCAAACATGAGCTTTAGAAGTCTCATCAGCAGCAAACGCTGCTGGGTGCTCAGTGTTCTGGGCAGCGTTCTGAACCTTTTAAAGCTATCCTGACTAACCCACACAGCCGTCTCTGAGTCGGTGCTCTCCTTAGCTAATACTGCAAGTAAGGAGATGGCAGCCAGGAGAAGCCACATAACAGCTGAGCTACATGCACACAGATACGATGCACGCAAGCACTCTGCTAGTCCGACTGCTGGTGGTGAACAGTTTGAAGAAAAGAATTGGGAAAGTTCGATTGATCTAGCATTTTCCCACTGAGGGGGAGTGTCAGCAGCATTCACAGAACACAGGTTACCAGTGAAGAGACCTGATTTAAAGGAGGTGGAGGACAGAGATCACAAGACGACGTAGGAGGGAGGCTGCATAGTCATCAAAAGGAGCAGCTTTGAGGTCTTGAGCCATAGCAATGACACAAGAATAGGAGAGGGTCCGAGTAAGGAACACACACATGGGGAAATGGTCAGCACAGGCGGCTGCATATGGGAAAGAAGGAGCTTGGCATGACTTTCTGGTCTCTTTGGGGTAGGCCCAGTTGCTAAGGAAAGCCTGGAGTCCAAAAGCAGATTTGAGGAGAAGGTGCTTCCATTTGGGATATATTTAATTTGAAGCACTTGTTAAGCATACAGGTAGTAAGTACCTGACTGACTCAGTCTTCAAGTTGGAAGAGTGGTTGGGCTGAATGTATACATCAGGGAGCAGGAGACTACCCAACAAGAGCATGTAAAGAAAAAGAAAAAGATCCACAAAGACAGGTTGTGAAAACTCGGTGAGACGAGCTACTCCCGGAGAGAAATTCGTGTGTCCTCCAAGCAGCCTTGCAATTGCACGGTCTGCACAGGCAAGCACAACGGTGTAAGTCAGAGCTATGAGGTCTGCAATGTTTCCTGGCATCTGGAAAAAGTGAGCATGCAGCTCACCCTTGCTTTGTGCCATTTTAGTGGAGATGATGGTCCAGGAAAGCCGGAGGTCACGGAGTTACAGAACAAAGAGAAAGCGGAGAAGCAGAAATAGTGTGCACATCTGACTCAGTGAAGAAACGTGCTGCCGAGTGACAGGAATGGAGTTTCTCTGCAAGTGCTGCGTGGTTCAGAGGGGATGAAGTTGTACACAGTGAGGGAAGAGATCTAGCTGTGGTTTCTGAACTGATCACACAAGTATGCTTTAGCTGAGCAGTGTAAAACAATTGCAGCAAATTAAGATGCTTCAGCTGATTGAGTGAGTGAAATAATTTCTCATAACTTTGCTTTCAGTGACACTCCGGCTGAATCTTAGCACAAGAATGACCTTAGAGGTTCGGGTCGGACCTGCCACAGATAGTAGTAGAAAAAGATGTGAAAAGCTGAGTTTAAATCCCTGCACTGGGTTGATGGAACAGGAGAAAAGAACAGTGCACTAGGAGACCTGGATGGAGGGAGAAGCAGAAGAACATGACTTAGGGAGTAGATCTTGGACACTGAGCATAAATTGGGTAAGAGTCCTAATCCCTCCTTACCGGTTTCTAACGTGCAGTGAGCCTCTTCTGAGCCTCCGTCTCCTCAGGATGTTAGAAGGTCATGCTAGCATCAAAGAACCTAATGTGGGTGGAAATCTTTTGCAAGGCGTTGAGTGCAGCCCAAAGGGAATCACTGTGATTTGGAGACTGAAGACAGAGCTAGTCCAGGGGATGTGCGAGAGCACAAAAGACGCTGCGAGCCTTTGGGGCGGGCAGCATGGACTGCAGACGGAAGAGCAGGACCCAAGACTGACGGGATCAGAGTGACACTGTGAGGAAAATGCCAGACCGGTAAGGCCCAGAGAGCGACCGGAAGAGTGCAGGAGGCAGCTTAGGACTTCTCCCAGCGGGAAGTTTGGAGAGGGATCGGGGAAGGACTTACACAAGAGCAACTGGGATGAGGGAAAGGAGAAGAGAAAGAAGGAAGAGAAAAGAATATGTGCGTGTACACACACAAGATCGCTACAATAATTGTACTACTAACTTCTGTTGGATTATTGGAAGCAACAACTAGTGCTTCAGGTTTTGATTAGTTTTGCATGCCTACGTCTGGTCATCTCAATAACTACTTTGATGATAACAATGTGCAATATAACAACCATTGCCTAACACCTTGTTTTGAAATTCCAGATCCTTTTTTAATGTTTTTATTTTAATTTTTTACTCTCTTTAAAATAAATAAATAAGGTAAAATAAAATAAAAAGCCCAAAGGCTGGATGTTAGTCTGCCCACAGGCCAACTCTAAAGTGTGTGAGAAAGGGAGACAGGTGGCCAAAGGTTTTTATTCTATTGTGGGATATCTTTCAGGGGTGGGATTGGTTTGGCCGGTGTTCTAAAGGGAGACAAATCATGGAGGCCTCAGGCCTGGCATTAGTTCTAGGGATGGAGGGACCGATCTAATGAACTTGGGGCATATTTTAAAGGTGCGGGGAGATTTAAGTGAGTGGGACATAGTGATGGAAAGGAGGCAGGCAGTGTAGATGACTCAGATTTCTGAATGGAGGGGGAGTGTGTGGAGTAGCTACGGTGCCATTAACTATGGAGCCCGAAGTGTAATCTGTCAGGAGACGGCTTCAGGACGTTCACGTTGACAGAAACACTGTCACGTTTGCGAACGGCAACAGGCAGGAGCCGTGGTGAGTAGTAGGGCTCCGAGCAAGCGCCCAGGGAGTGTGATACATTCATGAGGGAGTCACTTCTGATGCTTCACCAAATTCAGCTGAGATGAGGCCTTAGAACTGGTGACGACTGGTTAAATGAGAAAGGGTCTGTTTCATGCTTTCAGCAGAATTTCTTATTTCATTTTGCCCCCGTGGATACTGCTGAGAGAACAGGGTGTGTGTCGAAGGCGAGTGACAAGTAACACGATGGACTTGAGGTGCCTGCAGGTGGCGAGTGTATGTTCAGATGGTTTGGGCCATGTAAGCAGACGCCCACGGAGCTGTTGGATTTGCTGGCAGGAGGGTTGGGAAACAGGGTCTGTATGGTAGGAGCGGCAGCCCTGTAAAGAGCTCCGGCCCCCTTAGAAGGCACTTGCAATGAGAAGTGTCCAGTAGAAATGTGAGGAAGGCCTGTACTTAACAGGCCTGCACGAATATTTTCCTTACTTGGTATTTCTGGTGGAGGCCGAGAAGATGCAGGAAGAACACATCTGTGGTAATATACAAACCAGTCTTCTTAAACGGGGGCCTTGCTAATGTGTTGCAAGAAGGTACAGAGACGTACAGGTGATAGAGATGTAGATAAATGTGTCACTGGTTAACACTGAAAATGACCTTCCTGTTTCATTAGCAAGTCAAATAATGGCAAGAATTCTGTTAACAGTGATGTCTTTATTAGCGCTATGTTTTTAGTCTTAATTCAAAGGTCATAGCAGCTCTGCAGTCCCCCCGTTTTGATTCTGTGGAGTGGTATTTTAAGACTTTCCTCTTTGACCATTGCTGCGATGTCCTAGGGCATGTTTGGAGTAAACCTTGAGATGCAAACTCTTCTCTAAATTGCACTGAAATTTCATTGCTGAGAACTTGGGCTGTGTCGAATGAGTTATTCCCCTAGCATGTAAATTTATTCGAATATTTCCACGTGGAAATGCTTAGAATCTGCCTCTTTGAAAAGTGTATAAAAGTACTATCATACACCTTAAAGATATAAAATTTTAATTAAAAGACTTTCTTGTAAGTAGCTTCTTTAGTTATGGGTCCCAGAAAAAGTGGATGAAATATTTTGAATTGTATATGTTTTGCAATGATGTTATAAATCAATATGTCTAAATGTCTGGAAGTTTGAGTTATTTTATCCAGATTTGATATGTGAGAATTAGATCCAGATTCTAATGATTCATAATAAGTCAATAAAATATGTAGTTGCTCTAATTTGCTGTAACAACGACTTGTTAATAAAGTTGTTAACCAAATAGGTCAGTAGACCTCGACTTGGAGCTCATCAGTGGCAGGACAGCCTCTAATCTCTTTGCTGCTCAAATAGCTGGAGTGACGCCTTGAGAATGTGCGGACTGCTTTCAAAATATTCACTGAACAAATGAATGACAAAAGCAGGCCCAGTTTCCCTATAATAAAGAACCAGTGTGTGTCCACAAGCAGAGGCCCAGTAGAGCTCCTGGTATGTTCTGTTCCAAAGGCTGGTGGCCAGAGAGCCCAACGATCAGATCTTTATGTTCTAGTCTGAAGGCAGAAAAAAGCCAATGACCCATTTAAAAGAGTCAGATGAGAGAAGTTTCCCCTCACCAGGGGAATGTGAGCATTTTTATTCTTTCCACTGATTGAATGAGACCCTCCTACCATACAGAGGACAATTTATTTCACTCAATATACTACTTTAATTTCACCTAGTTCTGGGAAGTAAACCCAGGGTTTTTGCCCTGAGCTACATCTCGAGCCCTTTCTTGATTATTTTGAGTTAGGTTTTGGCAAGGGTGCCCAGACTGACTGGAACTTGTGATCTTTGTGCTTAGCTTCACAGAGTGCTGGGATCATAGGTGTGCACCACATACCTAGCTACTAATTTAGATTTTGGTCTCACCCAAGTCCACCCTAAGAGACATACCTAAAAGTATTTGAACTCTTATCCAGGTACTCTATGGTTCAGTCAAGTTGCCACATAAAATTCAGTACATACATTAAGAACCTCTTAGCAAAATTAACATACATTATAAGTGCAGCCTAGGGCTACATCCTTAAAAATACTTTAAAACAATTGAAGTAATTTCTGTTTGAATATACTCAGAGTTCACTCTATTATGCTGTGGTAGATTTTTGGCAAAATGCTCATGGCTTCATCCATTATGAGATTCATTTTGTGTAAAGTGTTGTGTTTCTTTTCAAAATAGAGCATAACTTATGGCCTATTTTGTTCTGAAATACACTTTGCTCATAATTAATCAAAATTATGGCTTTCTTAGTTTATTGAGTGTTCTTTCCATCCTTCTGCCGAAAGCGTAGTGTGAAGGACTTGGTTTCTGTTTAACTCAAGGGTGATACCCTGCATTGCTTAGCAGTGAGGGACCTGTGCTTCCCAAGACTCAATGTTGAATGAGTCCTGTCATAGTCTGGGTGGCCAAGAGACAGTTACCCCGCAGCATCAGAGCAGTGTGGTTGCCACTGAGAGAACCAGGGTGACTGAGGAACGGGTTCTACATCTGACCACTTGTAATTCTGCTGTGACTTCCTGCCCACTGCATTATGCCACTGGGGTCTTTCCTTTGTAGTCCCCTCAGCCCAGCAGCTTTCTTCTGAGGTGTCTAACTGGCTACACAGAACCTCCTGCATCCTGGAACTTTCAATGTAGTCAAAATGCAACCACATCTATGTTTGTCCAAATGTTATGGTATCTCTATTCAGGATCCACCTTCCCAGCTCTCCAGGAAAGTCATGGACATATCTTTAGGAATATGCTCCAGGCTTGTGGTGAAACCTGCCACATTCTTCCAAGGACACTGTCACACATGGCTTGTGAGGGTCGGTGTGCGGCAACTCTTGTCTCATGTGTTCAGTACGTAGGTGTTCAGAGAGCAACCCTTTGGAGTGGCAGATTCTTTACCACACTCTCCCCTCTAAGAGGGAAGAGAAGTTGATACTTGATTGGCTACCAAAATTCCCTTCAAGGAATATTTTCACAGACTCCTTTTGCAAATACAGTGTAGTCCCATCTAGATGGCTGAGTGTGCAGGACATTGAACAGGTTTTACCATGGATATGATCGATAACTTGCTTATCCTCTGTTGTCATCAGATTTGAAGCCTTAGTTACATTCCAAGAAAACAGAAAAGGTCCCATTTCACATCTAATTGCACTTACTAAAGGCTCATAGTTGCAGTTTAAGGAAAGCATTTTTAATCATCGAGGTTAAACATGAGAAAACTGAAGCAAAGTCTCAGCTCTTGTTCAAGGTCAAACAGATAGCTCAAGGTTAGTCGGTATGAAGTAGCTGCCCGACCCAAGTGTCTATTACTAACGCAGCACAGTGCCAAGTCCAGAAGATTGATGAACCTGTTCCTCAGGTAGATGCAAAGCAGACAGGCACAGTATACCCACATGCACTTTTCTAGTTCAGTTCACTTTCCAGAGCTTCCAATTTTCTGATACAAATAGCATTCGTTTCCTCTCCTTCTTCCCACCTCAGAATTATTCAAACACTTCAAGATTAATTGCTAATTTTTATGCTGAAATCATAAGCATTTTAGAAGGTTACAGTATTTCTTATTCAGCTGTCTCAATATTGTATCCCATACACCACTGGTACCTGTATGAATACCACAACAGTACCGTATTAAAAGACAAGCAGAATTTTTAAAAAAGTGTTTTAAACCCTCGTAACACCATGTCAGTGCTTTCTGAATTTTAGAGGAATACTATTTCATGAATTTAAAAGTTTATTTTGTTTTCACTATATACAAATATTTCTCTCATAAATCAAGCTTTCTCACTTGTCTTCATTCCTCCCCTTAGGAAACTGTTAGTCTTACTTCCATGGGTGACATAAATCTGCTGTTTGTTTACACTCAGTGGCGTGCAGATACAGTATACATGTTGCATTACTGAAATGTATCTGCTTATAAAATGTGAACTTGGGGAATTGGCTCCAGAGAACTGTCTTATCTCAGGTGTTCCGTTCTAGTGTGCTCACGTGGTGCTTTATTTAGTATGACTTCAGTTGCAGATTTATTTCATCTTGCCTAGCAGCATCAGCTATTTCCTTCTGCTGGTTCCAATTATTATGATTATTTCCAGCCTGAGCGAAGCTTGGCAAAAGCAAACACAGAAAGGAAGGGAAAAGAATAGGCTATTCCCTCAAGCTAACATTCAGATTTATTGGTCTGTATTTAACTGCAGAAACCATTTATTAATATTTGGAGTTAGCAGTTTGCTATTGATTTTGATCTGCTTAACTTTGTAGACAAAAACCTAAGTGCACACAGGGCACAGTTTTAACACCAAGACATAATTCTGTTGTAAGATTCCTTTTCATTGGCCTTGATAGATGAGGCCATTGTCCTGTGCTGGGGTAGCTGGGGAAATGGGCTTGTATTTGACGAGTTCCGTGGTGCTCTTTGTGCACGTACTAGATGAAAACATGTGATTTCAGCACTTGTCTATTGTGGTATACAATTTACATAATATATATCACATATATCGTTAAACATCTGAATACATACAGGCGTAATGTTGCAGATTAGATCATGTCACCTGTAGTCCATGGAGGGGGCACCCTCAAAGCCACGGACATGGAGGATGTGGAACCAACATTGAGCAGCCCTCAGTGAACTCATGCATGGAGGTTGTTTTTCCTCTATGTATCCTTGGGTCTTTATGGCAAAAGACATTTTTTTCTCTATTCACAAGTACACAAAGGATTTTATAAAATCCCTAAGGGTTTAACTCATTTGAATAAATTTGCTCTGAAGCTTTATGTAAACTCAAGGACTCAGAGGCGCAGAGCAGGAAAGAAGACACTAACTGGGATGCTGACTCCGAGAGGCTGGCATCTTATTGTTCACAGTGGTCCTCACAGACCATGTCAACGAAAACTTCTACACAGCCTTACTGTGCCACTATCAAACAGAAAGACAAGTAAGGACAGCACAAGGAGGTTGTGGTGTACATTGTTAAATGTATACAATGCACTGTATTTTAAGAACTAACCTGAAAAATGTCCTGCTAGGCATGCAAGAATTTAGGATACTGAACGCATTCATTCTTTGCAACAAATATTTCATACATTCATCTTGTAATATATTTTCTTCCATTTTGAATTCATTTAGCTTATAAACTGGTTTCTTTTTTCTAAGTTTGTCTACAGCATTCATTGACAGAAGTATTTTTCATCGGTTAATATCTTTCCTTGCATAGCTTCCAAGTGGAGACTTCCTTTGACATTGTAACTCTTAGTAGAGCTGTATATTTTGCCATATACATAGAGATAATTTTATGTCAGTTTTCACAACTTTTCTTTTGTCTTTTTTGGTCTTTTAAAACAAAGCATTGCAAAACTCTACCAAAGGTTGGAAATCTAAATCTGTTTAAACAATGTTGTAAATTTTATTAAGAAATATGAAGGAAGCAAAAAATTTATTTATTGACTTGTCAAGTCATAGTTTGGTGTTCAGGCTCAAGATGTATGTTGAAATGATTTAATGCAAAGAAATGAAAAAATAGATTGAAAACTGTTCTGTTAAGCAATATTTTTCATAAAAGGTAGAGAATTACTTTGTGAATAGAAAATATATCTAATTTATGGAGCATGGGAGATGTGGATTTGACTTCAGATATATTTTCATAGACTTGAAGAATGTATAGAAATTATAAAGATCTAAATTCTCATACATCAATGCATAATGTCTTACCATTATTTTTATAATTGATGAGACATATTTCCAAAAGCTTCATTTTGAACATATCCGATGTGTTATGTAACACTGAACTTCTGGAAGGTGATAGATAAATGCTTTTGCGCTCTTAAATATTAATACTTTCCAAAGGATATACCATGAGAAATGGAAGCAATGACAATTGCCCATTTCCAACAGGATGAGTTCTCAGCCAGTATAACCTAATAAGGGCAAGACATCTAGATAAACTTTCAGTTGCAAGCCATTCATTGTACTCAGTGCCCAGTTTTAGAATACTCTCCTGAGTAATTCTGTATCATTAAGGGATATAAATATGGATGATTTATAATAATTTTGAAATTTGAAATTGATATTTAGTGTTAAATCTAGATTTGTATGCCATCCTCTTATACTTACAACCTTTCTAACAAGAAATATAGGCCAGACTGTTAGTTAGCAATGATGTACTAAAGGATTTGGTCCTACTAAAGACCACCGTGGTAAAGTGGAATTCTTCTCTTCAGCAGAAAACAAGTTCTTGCTACAGAACTGTAGCACATCAATGTTCCTTCAGTCTGGACTGGTTTATATAGTTTCATTTTACCCTCAAATATGTATTTCTAAGGGTATAAATGATCACATTTCCCTCTGAAAAACATTTATTTATGAATTATAAAGACTTCTTCTTTGCCCACTCTTTCTAAAGGGCATAACAGTCTTAGAGGATTAGATCTTGATTTTCAGTTTGACAACTGCCAAATTTTCACCCAGTCTGTGTCCCTGGATCCCAGCTCGTGTTTCTGACTGTTCTCATGTTCTGACTGTTATACATTGTCATGTGTATGTCCTGCTTCCTTCCTTATAAATTTGAAAACGAAATTTCCAGTTTAGCATGCTTTCTCACCAGATTTCCTAGCTTCTTTTAGCCGACCCATTGATCTCTACTTGATCTACTCTGGAAACCTGGAAATTCATACCATCTCCTCTGTTTTTTCTGATTCCTTTACCCACTTGATCCTATAAGCAAGGCAGCGGTGTTATTTGTACTTCAGTCTTCTTTGCCTCCTCTGTTATCACAGTACGTGCCTCTTCTCCTCATGTCTTCTGTCTACTAATACTGTTCCTTCCAGTCTGTTTCCCTGCTAACAGTCTGTCCCTTGCCCATCCCTTCTGGTGACTCACAAGTTCATCTCCAAAAATGGCACCGAGCATGTACTTCCTTTTCTCTTCTTTGTTCTTTAACCCATTGCTGGATAATGTCTGATGGTTTAAACTGACATTCAGAGTTTTATGCAATGAAACTCTGACTCAGCTATGCATTTAATATCACTTTTGTTCATATGTGTTGCATCTCAGCTGCTGCCCATCTATCTGTATAGGTTTTCTCTGTATCTTTTTCTACCTTCTTTGGGCAGAACATTGTCCCTTCAGTTTTGCCTGCTGAAAATTCTACCTGGCTTTCTAGCCAACTCCTTCTGAGTTTGTTTTTTAGTGCCCTATTAGAAGAGCACTCAGAGACCACCATTCTTTCATTTACCATAGTCTTAGAGTACTTATTCCAAACATTTGACACCCTCAACTTACTGGTTCACAGTTTCAGAAGTTTCAGTCCGTGAGCCATGAATGTCAGATGTGAACATCATTGTGGAAGGTATAGTAGTGCAAAGCTACAAGTTCATGGCCACCGGTAAGCAGAGCAGGAGCATGGCGCCAAGAGAGAAAGGGGCCAGGGACTGTGTACAGTACTCAAGGTCACACCTCCATGATCCATCCACACATACTCAGAAGGTGTTTTACTAGTCCCCTACATGGCTCCCAAGCCAGTCATTTTGACAATTCAGCTTAACCTTCACATCATCTTACATACTGTTCTATGGAACCCTTAAGCTTGAATATTCAAGATTAATACATTTTTATAGCCCCTTTCCTTACTGTCTTCACAGGGTAGGGCCTAAGTAATATTAAGTGAGTGAAAGCATATTTGCTGTAAGGCATACTTCAGCATTTATGTCTTCAAACTGCCAATTCCTCAACACTGGGGTGCAGTAGATTTTTTTTTAAATCTGATTTTAACCCATAACAAATTTTAATTATTTTTATCATAAGACCCTGCAATCAGAAGTTGGTGGAGGTAAAGAATTCACTTTTGCTTTTGCAGTATTAAAACCAACTGCAGAACCATTCAGACATACATTAGATGATCTCATTTTCAAGACATACTTCAGAATGCATTTGAATAGGGAATACAGTGGGAAGGCATTTCTCACCAGGGTATAGGAGAATAGACTTCTTGTATTTGCAGCTGATAATACCATTAATATAGAGACTGAGATTTCCCTTGATGTTTGGAATTGTAGATTAAAAATACTTTTGTCCCAAAGGGTTAACTTCAAGAGCCACTAGTTTTAAAATTAATGTGTATAAAGTTCAACTCTGACCTTTTGCATCCCTAGTTAGTTTAACAGATTTATATAGAGAGAATATAAATGCCCATTGTTCATGGACAGTTCTACATATGTATGCAGTAGTTTATCCAAAATAGTACACTTAACTAGATAAATAACCCATAACTTCATCTCCTAAAGAGAGACAGTTCGAAACTAGGAAAATGAGAATTTTCCTAGTTTTATAAGAGATAGAAAATCATCCTTTGTCTTTGATTTGGTCTGTGGCTATATATTGAAAGGACAGACCTGTGTAGTTTTTATTCAGGACTCAGAATTTCTGTGATGAAAATGCTGATGAGGAAAATGAGTAGGCATAGAGGGGCAAAAAATAGACGAGGAGAAGGAGAAGTTTGATTTAGTCCAGAAGCTCAGAGTTTGATCTAATGATCTGTGGACTCATTTTTGGAGAGTAGTCAATCACCTTAACTGTCTGATTACTCATTCTATCTAACAGTTCCCATGTTGGAGTTCTGAGATTGCGAAGCATTTCCAGTATGGCTGTCAAGGGAGGTGCACACAGACAGCCTCCCTAGGGTGACAACATCAGGTCTTGGGAATCCCAGAATCTACTTTCAGTTCGGGATTCAGACAAAAATGCGTAACATTTTTGAAAACCATTCAATGAGATTAGTGACCACAATAAATAGAATAATCGTTCGTGTGTTTCTTTGAAAAGACTCCTTCTTTAAAATGATACAGTGGCCTTCATTCAAGTTCAGGCACAGAGTTTTCCTGGTGCAGCTTTTGTTGTTTTTGTTAAATAATTTCACAGTGCTTCATAGTGTTGAGAGGCAAATAACCACTGGGCTCTTTATCCAAAGGCTTGTTATGGCTCTCGCACTCTCTCGGCTAGTTGTGCCTACATGTTTGACTTACCAGTGTGTCCCAAGAAATATCACAGGACTATAACAAATATTGAGTAAATTTCTAGTCATATAAATGGGAACACAAGATTAGAGTCAGACAGTGGTGGCTGATATATAAAGATAGAGAGATATATTTTCTATCTTTACAGAGATTATATATATAATATATATATATATATATATATATATATATATATATATATATATATTTCACTTAAAGAACATTAGTTTTCTTTGTGCTTAGGAGTAACAAAGACCTCACCCCCCCAAAAAAAGTACTGAGTTATAAAAGAAGTTGATTTCTTTTGAAAGCAGAGAGTCCAGGACCGTGGTGAAAGCTCAGTGGTTATCTCAAACTCATAGTACTTCCAAATTTGGGCTCCTCCATCCCCCTATACTAAGGCAGTCTTAGTACAGATCACCCGGTCTCCAGAGGCACATTTGAAATAGCAAGAGGAGTGAAAGAAAGGTAAACCTGGGCTATTGTTAGTGACAGTTTCTTGAAAGAGCTGAGACCTACATGTATACTGCACTGGCCAGAACTTAGTCACAATAGCACATCTAGTTGCAAATATGGCTTTATTTGTTGGATGCTTAAAAATATCAAGTGTCCAGAAGGCGTGAATGGGGTAAATATGGCGGTGCATTTTTATTTCATTGACCTTACGTTATATGGGACTGTCATATAAAGAATGAAACGATTTTCCTGACCCAACCCAGGTACTGAAACATTGTTTTTAAAATTTTCTTCCAAGTGATTACAGACTATATGACCTTTTTGTATTATTTCTGACTTAGAGAATGATAGTCCAAGTTGTTATTATGCATTCCACAAACTGTGTGGCCTCAGATTCCTCGTGTGAAAAATCAGATCACTGGATTAGATAGACTAATATTCTACCATTTACTGACTCTATTCTTTAATTCATATATGTTTTAATACATAATAGTTAAGTTCACGGAGGGAGCAGATGCAGGTGTGTGTCATGTCATGATCATTTTTGCTCACTCTAAGCCCCATCCCCTCCCTGGACCCCTGTCCCATCTGTATAAAGTCTACCCTTCTATTTCCTGCCTTCTAATGGGGAGAGCCCAATAATTCTTCGGGGAAAGGCAGTGTTTTGATGTTATTCATAATGCCAGGACCAATGATGTTACTGTAGTTTTTAAACTGTGGTTAAATTAACTTGTGTAGTGAAAATTAGCTGAACCCAGTAGGTGACTCTCCTCATCCCTAACTCTTCTAGATGTCATTTAATTCTCTGTGTCCCTGTATTATACTCATTACATATAATAATTTCAGGCTTAAGTTCTTGGAAGCCAAATCAAGCAAGCATAAGCCATACAGTTATTTATAATTTTTCATAACAGGAAGTCTAAAGATAGGAAAGACTCCAGTATTGGTTGGTTGCACGACTAAAAATATGTGTTCTCTTTGCTGTATCATCTTTGGACAGCAGATATCGTCATCACAGTTATGGAAGGATCAGTACCAGCTATGCAATTTATCTGCTCCATCTAAATGATTTTATATTGTTCATTGATTTATACCTTTATATTATTTTGCAAGTAATACTTGAATCACCTCTTGAAATACTCATCTACCCACAGAAATTCTCCTCAGATTGTGTTCTCTCTTCATTTATATTACCCAAATCAGTACACACAGGCAGAAAACTGGACATTTAGGAGATATTTAGTATGAATTCTTGAAATTATTTCCTTTTTATTTTAAAAATAAAAGAATGAAAACATTATAACAAACAGACCTCCACTTACAAAATAGCACAAGAGCAACACAAGCAGTACTGAATTGCAGGCAAGGTGACAGGAAGTTCACATTGGTTGCTATATTACATATTGATACCTTCAAAGTGGTTACTCAGGAAAGCAAATACAGACATGAAAGATTGATCAAGTAATTAATCCTTAACTCTTCCTTTCAATAAAGTGATATAAGTCAGTAGTACAACTATGTTAACTACCCTTTATATACTTATATACATAGTTTTCCCCTTCATTCTTTTCTCTTTTCCCTCATCCCAGTTGCTCTTTACTTTTGCACGGGATCCTCTCATTTCACAGTGTCTATCAAACCTCCTAATTTTTATTCACTCTTACAAGTTCCTACACTAGTGAGACAATACATTGCTTATACATACAGGTCTGATTTGTTTCACTTAAGAATATGGTCTATAGTCATGAGCATTTACTTATAAAGGCCTTGAGTTTATCTTTCTTTATAGCTGAGTAATACTCCATGATATAAAATGCCACAGTTTTTTTTTAATCCAATCCTCAGTGGATGGACATTTGGGTTGCTTCTATGATTTAGTTATTACAAATTGTGCTGCTATGAACAGGGGTGCACATATATCACTGTGATATGATGTTTTCAGATCTTCTGGGAAAATACCCAGAAGGGGCATAGCTAGGTTCAATGAGATTTCTAGACCTAGTTTGCTGAGGAATCTCCAAACCAGTTTCCACAGTGGTTTCACCAGTCTATATTCCCACCAGCAGTGGAGAAGAGTTCCTATTTCTCCACAGCCTTGACAGCATTTGTTATTGATTAATTCGCTAATGCTAGCCATTCTTACTGGGGTAAGATGAAATCTCAACGTTGTTTTAATTTGCATTTCTCGAATGACTAATGATGTTGAACTTTCTTCATGTATTTATTTGCCATTTGTATTTCTTTATCTGAAAAGTGTGTATTCATCTCAGATGCCTATTTTAGGATTGGGTGTTTGAATTTGGAGGGGTTGATGTGTTTTAATTCTTTGTATATTCTAGATAGAAGAGCCTTGTCCAAAGGACATCCACCTCAAATTTTTTCCCAATTTGTGGGTTTTCCTTTTACTCTGCTGGTGATTTTTTTAGATGTGCAGAAACTTTTCAGTAAGATGAGATCCCAGTTGTTGATTGTTTGAAGTATTTCACGGGCAGTTTGATTTTAGTTTATGAACGCTCTGCCTACACCTATGTCTTAAAGATTTTTACCTACCTTCTCTTCCAAAAGATTTAGTGTTTCTGTTTTAATGTTGAGATCTGTGATCCATTTTGACTTTAGTTTGGTGCGTGGTGATAGACTTGTGTCTATTTTCAGTCTTTGGCAAGTGGCAAGTCAGTTTTTCATGCATCATTTATTAAAGAAGCTATCTTTATTTCGGTGAACTTGTTTGGCCCCTTTATTAAAGATTAGGTGGCTGAGCACCTTTGCATTGTGGCTGCATTTTGCAGTCTGTTCCATTGATCCTCAGGTATGTTTTTTAACCAGTACCATGTTGATTTTATTACAGTAGCTTTGTAGTATAATATCAGGTCAGGGATTATGATTCCACCTTACTTGTCTTTGTTACCAAGGATTGCTTTTGCTATTCTGGGTCTCTTCTGGTTCCAGATGAATTTTAGGAATGTTTTCTCTAGATCTGTGAGGTATGTTAATGGTATTTTAATGACAATTGCATTGAATCTGTGCAACAATTTTGGTAGTATGGCCATTTTCACAATGTTGGTTCTTCTATCCATGAGCAAGGAATATTTTTCTATGTACTGAAATCTTCTACAATCTCTTTTTTTCAGAGTACTGTAATTTTCATTGAATCGGTCTCTTTTTTTGTTAGATTGATTGCTGAATATTTCAGTTTCTTGGATTGTATTGTGAAAGGCATGATTTCCTTAATTTCTCTCTCAGTCTGTTTGTTGTTTGTGTATAGGAATGCTGTTGATTTTTGTGTGTTGACTTTGTATCCAACTACTGAATTTGTTGATTAATTCAAGGAGTCTTTTGGTGGAGTTTTGGGGGTTTTCCATGTAAACTATCATGTCATTGATGAATAATGATAATTTCACTTCTTCTTTTCCTTTCTTTATTCCTTTTATTTCTCTCTCTTGTCTAACTGTTCTGGCTAATGCTTCCAGAACTGTGCTGAATAGGAGTGGTGACAGTGGACATCCTTGTCTTGTTCCTGACTTTAAAGTGAAAACTTTTAGTTTTTGACCATTTAGTATCATGTTGGCTGTTGGTTTGTCATAGATGGCTTTGATCAGATTGAGGTAAAGACCATCTTTTCCTATTTTCTGTAGGGTTTTTATCATAAATGCATATTAGACTTTGTCAAAAGCTTTTTCTGCATCTATTGAGATGATCATGTGGTTTTTGTCTTTGGCTCTATTGATATAACATTTATTGATTTGTGGATATTGAACCATCCCTGCATTCCTTGAATGAATCCAACTTGGTCATGGTGTATTATTTTTTATATGATTTGCTGCATTCTATTTCCTAGTATTTTATTGAGTATCTTCGCATCTGTGTTCATTAGGGAGATTGATCTGTAGTTCTCTTTCTTGTTTGGCTCTTTCTCCGGTTCTGGTATCAGTATAATACTAGCTTCCAGAAATGAGTTAGGGAGAATTGCTACTTTTTGAATTTCATTGAAGAGTTTGAGGAGTGTTGGCATCAAATCTTTTCTGAATTTTTTGTAGAATTCTGCTGTGAATCCATCAAGGCCTGGGCTTTTCTTTGTCAGTAAGTTTTTAATCATGTTTTGAATCTCATGAATTGATATTGGGTTGTTCAGGATTTTTATATCTTCTTTTTTTTTTTATTTTAGAAACATAAAAGTACAAAAACATATTGACAAACAGACACCCATTATCATAGAAAATAGTACAATCACAACTAATCTATAGACAAGGTGATATGGTCTCAACAGTAGTTGTTGCTTTATCCATTGATATCTTCGAATTGTAGATGTATGGACCCATATACAGACATGCAAATTTAGTCA
>PVLD010030528.1:0-16720 GCA_004027595.1 Dinomys branickii
CAAATTCCCTACTATCTTATCTATAATTTGGTATTTCCTTTAATGTTTTTGTGTTAACTAATGTGAAGATAACTATGTAATACAACATCCAGTTCTAATTCCCTACTATATTCTGTATAGCTTTGTATATTCTGTATTGTTTATGGCTTTTCTGGTTCATATGTCTCCATTCTTTTGTCTTTAAAATAAAATTAAAAAATAAAAATAAAAAATAAAAAATAAATAAAAAATCATACTGTAGCAAAAAAAAAAAAAAAAAAAAAAAGAAATGACAAACTGAGGTAATTATTAATTTTCCACCTTTAACCATATGAACTAGATTTGTGGTTACATAATAAAATGTAAAACCAAATGGAAAACTATAGTATATAGATTTTAACTTTGAGGAAGAAAATTTAAAAAGGATTAGGGGGAAATAACAAATAGAAGAAAGGAGGAGAGTAGAAGAAAGTCTGGAAGACAAAGAAAGATCACACAAACTTTGGAAGACTGGTGTGAAGTAGACTAGAGAGAAAGAGAGGTGGAAGAAATAAAAAGAAGAGCAGAACAGAAAAACAAAACAAAAAAAACTAGAAACCATGTTCACACTCATATAAAGAGAAGAACAAACAATCAAGAAAAAAGCAGAACAAAACTAAAGAGAGAGAAAAGAGAGAAAGAAAAAGAAAATTTAAAAGTCCACTTCAAGGTGTTTCCTTGCTGACACTGGTAGGCAACATGGGCAGAGTGCAGATACAAGATGATTAATCACAGCAAGCCAGCTGAAGCTTTATAGTGGGGTACTGGGTAATCCTAGTGAGCCTTTGCCTTTAGTTCCAATCAAACTCAGGTTGCTTTCTGGCAATGAGGCTGGAACCAGACCTGTTCAACCTGCAGCAGTTCATGTGCCTCTCCTAGCTTGAACTTGGCTCCCTACCAGCTCAAACTCAGTTCCCTTACCCTGATACTGAGAGCTGCTAGATGGAGTTAGCAATCACTCTGAGTTCCAAGCTCAGTTGTCCCTTCTCCAAGTTGGCTCCTGGCCAATCACCCTCTCATTAGGGACCTCTGAACCTGAGTAACTCACCAGCCTCTGCAGTCCACTGTGTCCACTGCATTACTCCACTGGTGTGTTTCTCCATGGAGGCCTCTGGGGTCACCAGTAGTCACTACGTGCCTGCAAGTTTAAGCTCCCCTCCCATGGTGTTAGTCCAGGCTCAGGGAGAAAGCGTTGGCTACCACCTCCTTATTACTCAAGTCTCTCTCTCTGCTCTCTCCATGGACTTCAGTTCTCACTTCATATCCTTCCCAGGTCCCAGGAACCCACCTCCCTCATTCTTCTCCTCCTCACATCACTCTTTTCCAGTAGCTGGACCCCAAATCTTGAAGAGGCTCTTTCTCTGCTGCTTACCACTCCACCATCTTCCTGGAAGTCCTTAGTAATTTCAGTTTTAATTCGATAATTTTTCTACTAATGTTTTGAGGGCAACACCTGGGTCTTTTAAGTGCTGTATCTTGTACATTGTCTAGTGTAAGGACAAATCCAAAACAAAATAAGAGATTTTATTCAACCTGTTAAAAACGACACAAGAGTCTTCTGTCTCTTTTCATTGGCAGGCTACATGTAAAATAGCAGGTCCATAAAACTGTAAGGGGGCTGAAAGTTTCCTCTCATATAGTATTGCTACTGTACCTTTTCTATGTTTTGGTATGTTAAATATACAACTACTGTTGTGGTACAATTGCTTATGGCAGAGAAATGGGTTGTATTCTGAGGCCTAGGTGAGTAACGGGCTACATCACTGGATTTGTGTACTTACTGCTACAGTTGTTGAAACACAAAGTTACCTAAGTACACATTCCTCAGGAGATATACAGATTGTTAAACACTGCATAAATGCTTTTTAGAAAACTGGAACTTCTAAGTACTTTTTCTTCCTTTTTGGAATGTGTATAAATTTTTTTTTTGAAAAGTGGTTGTCCTATTGTCAGCTTTGTGGACAAGAATGTGTTTCTCAGGTAGGGGTGATGAGAAACACTTGTAGTCAGTTTGAGAGGCTGAGGCAGAAACATGCAAGTTTAAGCCCGGCCTAGTTAATTTAGTGAGATCCTGTCTTAAAATTAAAAAGAAAAAGAGAAAAAAACTGAGGAGATAAATCAGTAGGAAAAGCCTGGGTTTAAACTCCAGTACTGAGGGTGTTGTAGAGGAAAGTCTTTTTTAGGGGCTATCTCTTTGAAACATAATCTTCAAGAACAATAGGACCAATATCACCCAGTCTCAGTGAGAAGATAGGAGTCTACCTTTTGTAGCCATCTTGCCCCAAATTCTAAAACTCACTCAATAAAAATATGGAAGTTTATTTTTTCTATGGACAGAGCAAATTGTCTAACACAGATGGTCCCTCCAACTATGAGGTAAAGTTAGTATAAAATGTGTGTGACACGTGATACTGTCATGTCCTCCTACTTGAGGAGCAGTTATTGTTTATCTTGTAACCATGTTTGTAATGGGTTGTATTTTCTGGATAAGTACAATCGGTTAGCTGGTTGTGGTGTGCATCACATTCTGCTTTAATGTTTATTCTGTAATAAAAGTGTTAAATTTTGTCTGCTACTTCTGTATGAGTTCAAAGTTGGCAGAAAAGTTTGTAATTTTGTTTCCAAAACGCTATCCATATCACTTATGAAGACCACTCAATAATTATTAGTAAATAGGCACAAAATTCTAATGTGGATGTGTTTAATTTTGATTTATGTGTTAATTTGACATATTGAGAAAATGTTACATAATAGTTTTGCATTGATAGCTAATTGTCTATTGGAAGGTGCTGTAATCACAGCTCCATGAGCTACACAATTGAAACAAATACACATGCAACCCAAAATTCCCTTTTCCTTTTCACAATCCATTTGCAAATTTTTTGTATAAGGATGCTTTATAATTTAAGTTCCCTAACAATTCCCAATTTTCTAAGCTTCTCATCTATCCTTTCCTAAGCTTCACTATTTTCTAATATATGACCTCAGACTGAACACTGATTTTGCTCCTACAGTGTTGACTTGTTTCTATCCTTGAATACCAAGCACACTGGTTCTTTGAATTATATTCTCTGTTGTGATCATATCCAGTGCAATAATGATCTTTTTAAGACTTAGAATGTTAGTATCCTTTCAGATTTTCCTAAAATAATATCCAAAAAGAATTGAAAGGGTATTTTCAATCACCATTAATTACAATCATATTATGGCAAATTGAGGCTTAATTCTAAAATCACCAGGTTATTGAGTAGTAAAACAGTAGCTATAGAATAGGCTATTTATAAGGATATTTAATCCTGTAATTCATTTGCTTTTCAGCTTTTAACTGGAAGGCATAATTTAATTTGCAGAAGCTGACAAATATTTATATTAAGTACATATACATCCTTCTTAAAGGAGCCTGGACCAACTCTGCTCTAAACATGTAGACTTACTTTTATGTTAAAATCCTGTCAAGTTCTTATAACAAAACTAAACAAATAAAACAAAAATTATTTCTAGGCAAGTATTAAACCAAAAGATTAGTTTAAAAAGCAAACATAAAAATAGCAATTGAAAATACCTCTTTTTAGCCCAACCCCAAGAGTTTGCTCTTAGTTTTGGAATATTGTATTTCCACTGTTGTGTACAACCCTCAGTCTATCAAAAAGACCTTAGTCATTAGTTAATGTCACACATGTTTCAGAATTCCTGGAGAATCTTTAAAGAATCAATTTACATGGGATATATATTATTTTAGTTTTGCTAAGTGAAGGTGTTAAAATTATTATGTCTGTCTTATCATGTTTTTAAAGAAAAGACATTTCTACCAATCACACAGAAAATAGCTTCAAAACATGTGTGTTTTAATTTGGTTTAACTGTATCAACATTTCATTCCACTGTTTTTGCTTTTCAGAACTTTTTTAGAATACTGAAAAGTTCATTTTGTGTTCTACATAGCCAAGATTATTAACTATCACTTCTTTCCTAAACTGCAGTTCTTCTCACTAATGTCTTTCCTGTCAGTCTGTATACCTGTTCTAAATTATCCATCAGGATACAGGTTAAAATAAACTGTCTTACTATTTCCAATGTATAATGCTAAAGGAAAAAAATCCTAGCAGAATGCTTAATACATTAAGGGCAAAGCAAATCATTCCAGGTGTTCACACTATATGGGTACATATGGAATAGTGAGAAATTCAGCTAACAAGAGTCAAGAGATTATCAGCGAAACTATAACTGAGAAAACTCAGAAGCATTGTGGCAACACACAGCAGGGGGACAAGGGTGACCAATGGGAAACACTTATTTCTGACTGTCCAAATTTAAACTTCTGCTCTATTTTCGGTAAGAAGTTCTTTATTTAGTAAGTGGAAGAGGCCAGATACTCGAGGCATTTACTGCTTTAAAGCTGTTCCTTGTCCTGGTGATATAACATTGGCATATCCTGGTGAGAACTCCACTACTGAACAAGGGATTCACAGGGCTGCCACTATGCATTCCATGCTAGAATCATCTTAGAGTGATGATCACAGAATCAAATGGAGTTATGCAAAACTGCTCTGTTTAGATGTAGGTACCAAGTTCAGTAAATATAAAACACAACTGAAACAGTGGATAGTCTTACTAGAGCTCAAAGACCTGTGTGACTTGACCCCAAGGATATAGTGCTTACTTCCTTTAAACCACTAGATATTTTATGTTTAGAATTGCATTTGATAATACTTCTTGTAGATGACACTCATCTAGACTACTGCTGTACCTAAGGGTATAATTTTCTAATCGTTAAGGAATTAAGAAATGAAATAAAATCATACTTCACCTGATATAAGACAAGAATTTGATGTTTTCTTACTGGGAAATACCAGGAAGAACATGAAATCATTGTTAGAAGGATCAGATGAATCCAAATGTTAATATTGTGTTGAGGAATAACTTTCATTTGGGGTATTTTATATCCTTTTAATAAATAAGAAAATTCACCATACCAGTGTAATACATCCTGGTATTAACTTGATATCTATAGCTACATGAAATAAACTTGTGATTTTATATTTAAATAATTCTAAATTTATAAATGACTGAACTATTTTAGAAATAATCAGTTTACTCATAGATTTTACATAATTGGTTTATAAGATTTACTTTAGTTCTTGGGAAGATTAGTTTTGTAGGCAAACGATTTAAATAATTAAAAGAAATTGAATATATTAAATTTATAAATTTATGTAAAATGTTGAGGTTAGTTAATTAAATTTAAGTAAGAGGTCAAACCCTTAATCAAAGTCTCTTTAAAAGTGGTTATTAAAATACCCTGAAAGAACACTAATTCAATTTCTAAAATAAATTTAAAGTTCTTTAAAAATATTGAGTTTAGATTTTAACTGAAAAATTGAATGGTGTTTTAAAATATGTCTGCCCTTTGTGCACAAGAATAAACTTTCCGTATACCAGACAGTGTACACTGGCTTATGCAATGAGTCTGGAAGCAATGGATTTATTCTAGTTTCTGTGCAGTTGAACCTCTCCAGTGATGTTAATCTGTATTTACAGCTGATTCCCAGCACTAGGATCACTGTCTCATTTCTACCTGAGATCATCAGGCATTAGATTCTCATAAGGTGCTTCCAACCCAGATCCTGGAACGTGCAGTTCACAGTAGGGTCCACATTCACAGTAATCTAAAGCTTCTGCTGATCAGACAAGAATAGAGGCCAGGGAGTAGAGTGAGTGATGGGGAGAGGTTGTAAATACCAAGGCTGGTCCACTGCTCACCTCCTGTTGTGTGACTCAGCTCCTAACCAGCCCAGAGGTCAGGGATCACTTCTTTAAATTACATAAGGAGATGTATAAAAGCTGAGTGAAAATGCTAGTGTGTTTTATGTAACACACTTGAGCATCCAAATATTTTAGTGTCTACCAGAAGTCTTAAAACCGATTCTCAATAAATACTGAAAGACACATATGCTGTATGTACAATTCTGTCTTACTTTTCTCAATGAACTTTAAATTTTAAATATCTAGTCGTGTTATGTGTTGTCATATGTGAAAGCACATAATACTTACTTCTGAATACTGCCTACTCTTCCACCATCTCCATGTATTCCATTTTGCCTATCTATGCCTCTTATAACTGACAGCCAAGTTATTTCTTCTCATTTCCCATCTCCAAAAATGTTGTAATAAGCATGACCTCCATGTGTGCCCTTGTATTAGTGACTTCTGCATCACTGTGACAAAGTACCTGACACACATATCTCAAAGGATGAAACTTTTAATTTGGCTTATGTTTCTGGAAATTTTGTCTTACCTGGATGACTCCAAGGCAGAAATATCACGGTAGAAGAGCATGGTGAAGGAACAAAAGCTCATCACGTGACAGCCGGGGAAGCAGAGAGAGAAAGGAGGAGGCCGGAGAGAGCAGTACTCCCCAAAGTCCTGACCTCAGAGACACGCATCTTCCAACAAGGCTCCGCATTCTGACACACTGTTAGCCATAAATTCATCAGTGGGCCAGCCTGCTGGTGAGAACGTCATCTCCATGATGCGAATGGCTTTCAAAAGCCGCAACTCGGAACAAATGAGATTTGGATAACATTCTAGATCCGAACCAAGGCAGCCCTCTGAAACTCCTGTGAATGTGTCTTTGAACTGTATCCACCTTGAAGAATTTCTGAGCTTTAGAAGTAAACCTAATTTATTTGACTAAATATATCAAATTTCTGAATGACTTAGTAAGTTTAAGTATCCAAGGGTTCTTATTTTAGCATTTATACAAACACATTTGGAATTACGTGTACTAAGAAGTACTAAAAGTGACATTTTAGCAATTTAATTCACATTTTAATATTTAGTAATATTGCTTTATATAATATTTAGTTTTTTGAGTTTCCTATTTTGGAAATTAATTGCTCAAAAAAGTTGTGAATGTATGTTCTTATTCCATTATTTAAATTTTAACTTTCAATTATTCCAATGAATAATTTTTCATGTTATCAAATTACATTATAAAAATATTGCATCAATGTATATGACAGTGAACATAGATTTTCTGTCTTGCATAATCACTCAGTATTTATTCATAAGAAATATTATTGTTTTAAAAGCTATTATTTAAAATAATAAAGCACAATAGTAATAAATTAATAAGTGTACATTGATGCAGTTTTTAATTAATTTTGTTTTATAAATATAGTTATTTGAATGAAGTTATTTGCATGTATGTCTATGAAATTTTTCTTTAAAATAAATTGGTAGAAATTGAGTTACTAAGTAAACTTTTCTGTTATCATTATTTATATATTATATTATTGTCATTGTCACAGATTAATGTTTAATTTTCTATTTCTACCTTTAAATTGTAACATATTTTGTCAACTTGATAGTAAAAGGCATAGAAATATTTTTCATTAAAGTTGAAAATTTACATTTTGTTTTTCTGCAATTTTTGATGCATATTTTCTATGTATTCTAATGCATTAAATTTCCTTCTATGGACTCTTTGTAAAAGTGATACTTTAAAATCTTAAATTAGATATCTGCAAAGGTACTTGAATGCAATCTTACTTACATCTTATTTTCAACATGGAGAAAATTCTGGACATGCAGATGCTTATAAAATACATATTCAAAGGGCAATATTCCCATAATCCTTTATATTATTCTTTTACAAATGTTTTTACATATGTCAGGTATACCATAATCTTCCAAATGTCTTAAAATAACATTAACAGTGTGAAGATAGCGTTATCTTCTTGCCTTGGTTGTACAAAAGTCATGGTTGATTATGTCTGATTTAAGGTAATTTGTTGGCTGTAAAGTTGATGTTATGTACTGCTCACACACAAGAAGCTTGTCATAGTTTAAAGCATTTCCAAGTGTTTATAAAAATTGCAAGATAAATCGTCATCCTCATAACTATATGTATGTACACAATTTAGAAAATATCAGGCAATTTAAATGACAAGAGTGTTCAATTACCTTTCAATTTTGAATTCAGTTTTTGTTATTTTGGTAAAGTTCAATTCTATGGAAGTAATGAGCCTATACTCTGGGGTCTATGGTCTTCATTTCTTTAATATTTTAAAAGTAATACATAAATATAAAAACATAGTCAGTCACTGAACATTATGCTACTATTGATAATCATATTAACTAGCATTTTCCCCTCATGTGATCACTGTAAAATACAGAGGTAAAAGTTAAAAATGATAGAATGAAGCTAGCCATAGTGGTACACACTTGTAATCCCAGCCAGTACTATTGGAGGTTGAGGAAGCAAGATAGCAAGTTCAAGGCCACCCTTGGTGACTTTGTGAGTTGCTGTATCAGAAAGAGGAGGCTGGCTTTGGGGTTGTATCACAGCGTGAAGGCCCCAAGTTCAATCCCCAGCACCGAACAAAAAACAAACAAAACCAAGCAAACTGTAGAGTCACATGACACCATTAAAAATATGAATGATTAGTGTATCTTAGAGTGGATATGAAAATCAGAAATTCTGAAAACCTTTTCCAGTTTTGTTTCTGATTCTTTTTATGTCATCTTCTTAGGTGGCTATCAACAAACCAGTCTAATATACTACTGACTTTGGTGGCAGTAAGGAAGCCATGCACTGAAAGTGCTTAGCATTTCATCAGAAATCAGCATAGATTAGCAAAATGGCCCATAAATTAGTTATTTGAGAAATGCAATTAAAACAACCCTGAAATTTCACCTCACACCAGTAAGAATGGCTAGCATTAAGAAATCAACCAACAACAAATACCGGCAAGGCTGTGGAGAAATAGGAACTCTTCTCCACTGCTGGTGGGAATGCGGACTGGTGAAACCACTGTGGAAATCCGTTTGGAGATTCCTCAGCAAACTAGATCTGAAGGTCCCATTCAACTCAGCTATTCCCTTTCTGGGTATTTTCCCAGAAGATCTAAAAACATCATATCACAGTGATATATATGTGCACCCTTGTTCATAGCGGCACAATTTGTAATTGCTAAATTGTGGAGGCAACCCAAATGTCCATCCACTGAGGACTGGATAAAAAATTTATGGCACTTTTATATAATGGAATATTCCTCAGCTATAAAGAAAGATAAATTCAAGGGTTTTATAGGTAAATGGTCACAACTAGAGACCATACTCATAAGTGAAATAAATCAGATCTGCATGTGTAAGCAATATTTTGTCTCACTAGTGTAAGAACCTGAAAGAGTGACTAAAAGCTAGGAGGTATGATAGACATTGTGAAATGAAAGGAAAATGCTCAAAAGTAATAGGCAACTGAGGTGTGGGAAAGGAGAAGGGAAAGAAGGGGAAATCATGTATGTACGTATATACAGGATAGCTAACAGTTGTACTGCTGTCTTCTATTGCTTTACTGAAAAGAACAGTTAATAATTACTTGTCTGATCAATTTTGCATGTCTCTATTTGTTTTTCTGAGAAACCACTTTGAAAATATCAATATGTAATACCATTGTTAATTTTCTACCACTTTGTCTGTAACTCTGTGTTGTTTGTATTGTTCTTATGCTATTTTTTTAATGGATGCCTGTTAATATGTTTTCTTCTTTCATTTTAAAAATAAATTTAGAAAATAACAACAAAAAGGCAAAAAGAAAAAACCTTAGGTTCTTCTAAGGCATAGACTATATGTTACCAAGTATTTTGTTATTAGTATATTGAACACTGATAAGGTGTGTACAGGGCATGTATATTATTACATATGTAATTAATTTGAAGGCTTTTTATTAAAGGAATTTATTACTTATTTTCCTTACTATAGCCATACCCTAAATATTAGATTTGTTATTTAGACCAGCCAATTGATTTAAGTTTAATATTCTTGAATAAAAATCTGATGGTTCTAAACAGTAAAACTCTGATCCTATTATATCAATAATAGTTCTGCAACTCTTCTCATTTCCAGTCCAGTTAGAAGCTTTTACCCAGCTCAGGTTAATTTGAAATAACACTATGTTAAGATGAATACATCCAGTTCAAGTGATCTAAATCTGAGCAATACTTGTTTGACGATTTTACTGTTTTCGTTGGGTGTACATCCCTATACTTTATTGTTCTGTTTTTCTATCTTACTGAGGCTTTATAGATAAGCACTATAGAATAAGTTGTGAATATTTTTTAAAAAGCTATAGAATTTATGGTAAGATAGGAGATTAGGCATGGCAGCCCTGACTCACAAGCACAAAACAGTCTCCAAAGTGTAGCATGAGAACTCCAGCAGGTTTCCACTAGGTGTCCTAGACCTCAGCATAAGGTGTCAGATCCCGTCACTGCCTTTCAGGCCCCGTATGGAGACATTCTCCCGGGTTTCCTCACGATGTGGACAGCCTAACAGGACACAGATGTCAAGAGGAGCTTCCTGTGGTGGCTCCCACGGGACAGCCCGCCCTGCTTTTGTCTTGCTCGTGCTTCTTCCCTCGGCCCAAGCTCGGTCTGCAGAGCCAGTTATTCCCCTACTCTGCACTTTTGCTTTTCCAAGTAAACTTTTTCACTGCATTTTGCTCATTTATTTTCGTTCTTTGTTCAAGAGAAGAACCTGGAATCCAACTCCAGAAGGAGAGACGTGCCGCTTGTACAAGAGCTCCCTGATCACAATAGCACTGATGGCATTTGCTTTTGAAATGATAATTACGGTCAATTCTGAATAGCATTTGTAAAGAACTTTATAATTTTAAAGAATTTTTACAGATAGCATATCAAAAAATTACTTTAAAATATATATAATAAAATTATTTCAAATGCAAGTAACAGAAATTCAACTCATATCAGCATAAACAAGGAGAATTATTAGAAGGATTTTGGATAACCCCTTGACAGAAATGAAGGAAAAATTTCAAAATTAAGGCTTTTGGGGGAAATAACAAGAGATGGCCTATTATTATTAGAACTTTCTACTGACAGTGATGTCTGTAGTTAATTTACATTTTATTATTGTCAGTCCTGGTTAGGTTACTTTATTTGCTACATCGGCCCTTGATCTATTATTTTGTAGATTCTGTCTGTTCACTAAGATGTAAAATCCAATGACTAGATGTCAAAGTGCGACTGGCTGAACACCATCTACGTTGGTATTCGTGGCTGCACTGTAC
Source organism: Dinomys branickii (assembly GCA_004027595.1). Taxonomy (NCBI): domain Eukaryota; kingdom Metazoa; phylum Chordata; class Mammalia; order Rodentia; family Dinomyidae; genus Dinomys; species Dinomys branickii. Next base: position 11,110 of record PVLD010030528.1, read on the forward strand.
AGTGCTAAGTTCATCTTCCTTTGTTGTCTCCGTACCATTCTTAAACATTTCCAGGGGAGAAAGTGCATCTCTTAAACTATTTGGTTCATTAGTGCATGAGATGTGATTGGAAAAATTGTGTGTGTAAATGTAGAAAATAATTATAGCAAAGGGACATTACCATTATTTCTCCACAAAGTACTCCACCTCACTTCGGATACATTCATCCTGGAAGAAATTCTGGAAGTCCTCTTTCTTAAGTGCCTTTTTTTTTGCACTGTTATGGCTACCTTGATGTCTCAATTGACACAAAATGTTTATCTTTCATGGTCATTTTGACTTTGAGGAGGAGTTAATAGTCTCACAAAGCCAGATCTGGTGACGAGGTTGAGGAAAATACACTGTAATGTTTCTGTAAACCTTCCTTTCTATTGGATGTCCTTCCTATTGGATGAGATGCAGAAATAGTGTTTACTTTTTTGGAGATTTGCAAAGTTTTATTGGAAATAAGAAGGAGAATAGTTTCTGCATTTTCAGGAGGGATCTTGAGTGGGGGCCACAAGAGCCCTTGATACACAGCTAATTATGGATTAGCACAGCACAAGAATTGCTTAACTATGGATAAGCATAACACAGGAATTGGTAGCTCAGGTGGTTCTGTGGATTTCCAATGACTGACTGAACTCTGGCTCTCGAACACAGTTCAGTAGCATGTGTGGTTCAAAGGAAGTTTGGATTTTAGGGAGAAAACAGTGTATTTTGCATTTTAAGTTCCTCAAATCTCAGGATCTTGAAGCTCCCTTTAGTAGGGAAAGGACTGTGTTCCTTGTTGCTCAACTAAGTTCATGCTTGCTGCCAAGTCCTGGTTCATTGTCTACTCTCATTTTAATTATCATTATACTTGATCACCGAACTCTTTCAGATGCTGTATTTTTTATCATATCTCCTAAAATACTCATGAAAGAGACTTCCAGACCTGTTTCTGAAAGTGGTGAGAACATGAATAAAGACTGTTTGAAAAGAAGATTGGTGTTTAAAAGGGGGTTGCTGGCAAAATGTCTTACTGTAATAAATTTTTACAGATTTAAACATGCATAGATGGTATTGTTCATACCCTTGTGTATTCATTCAACTCTGCTGAATAATGTCTGCTAAATTTAAAATTTTATTTTTTCTTTTTATTATAATTCAATATGTAAGAAACACATACATCATAAGGAATTGCATCTAAATTCTTTTTACTCTCCTCCACATCCCTCCATACTTAACTTATCACTCTCTTATCATTAATTAATGCCTACCTTACTTTTGTGGTAAATATAAGGCTTTTTTTGATACCAGGAATCGAACTCAGGACTTTGCGCTTGCCAGGCAGGCGTTATGCCACTGAGCTATATCCTTGGCCCAATATGAATATTATTGATAGAAAAGAGTACACACTTTTCTACTGGTAGGAATTCCAGAAGTTCAGGATACACACTTTTTCAAATATAAACTGTGGAACATAGGTACTTTTCATTTCCTTCCCTTTTGGTCTTCTTTTATTTGAGATAAAATTCTTAAATTGTATCCTGTATCAGTGTAAGAAAATAATAAGAATGAAAAATATTAGAAAATTATGCTTATATTAAAAGGAAAGAGAGGATGGTAGAATTTGAGGAGAGGTCATATAGACCATGTTGGGAACCCTGAAAGTTAACATAAGAGACATCCAAAAGAAAATTTCATGCAGAGTAGATGAACTCTCTTCTGCAGTCTGGAATATTTCAGTATTATTTTTTCTCTAGCTGATTTATACTCTTACACAGGTAGGCATTCACCATTCTTAAATGTCCTGGAATGGTATTATGTTGACTCATGATAATTTGTTATATTTCTCTGCTATATTTACCACTACTTACTTGGCAGTCTCAGGTCTCACAACTGGACCATCCTATGACTTTGAAACCTTCTACTCTTGCATTCAATTTTCTGTGGTTTATTATGTGTATCTGCTTAGGAAGTGAACATTGTGTAAGGATCCAAGAGAAAACTCCCGAACATATTACTATACAATGATGCAGCCTATTTCATTCCTTATCACTAAACCTTCTTTGGTTTATTATAAAGAAGACTGAGCCTTTGAACACTTCTTACATTTTTATAACTTGAGGGGAATTTCAGAGATCAGCTAAATTCCATATTAACAATGAAGAGTTTGAGGCTCAGAGATGTTTGTTGTTTTCAATAAGGTAGGAACAGAGCCACGATTATGCAGGATTAACTTTTAGATCATGTAATTTGCCATCTCGGTGTCTTTTCACGACTCTTCCTCACAGCTAGTGTTACAAGTCAATAAGAAATTTGGTTCCCAGAGGCAAAAGAAACCTGAGCAGACCTTACATTGGAGAGGAACAGAATTCTGACAGATTTTCTTGTCTGAAATCATCAACACCTTTTATTAAGTAGTTTATAGAAGGATTTTTCTTAAAACACATGATGTAAAAGAAAGAGCAATGCTGATCCAATAATCTTTGCTCATTGTGTGGTTAGGCAGTGACTTACCCCAAATTTGAATTTTCCATTCTTGTAAGGTATATAAGAAAACGTATTTAGAGATTACTAGAATAAAGTTTATTGGCTTTACTTTATTGCTATTATTTTTCTAATAATTGTCAAACACAGCCTACATTGCCTATCCTAGGAGTCTTATTTGGAGAGTAGTCCACAACATTTTGAGTGTTCAGGAAAAAAAAGGGCAGGAAAAAGAGTATGGGAAAATCAATAGTTCCTTTTCCATATTACCTTATTGATGAGGGAGACATACATGAGAGGTCACCAAAACAAAGGTGAAATCAATAGGTCTGCAAATTTTAATTGGGTCTTCTTTGGCTACTGCCAAATAGTGCTTTGTGTCTAGTCTTAAGAAGATAAATGAATGGACCACATATTTTTAGGAGCATGGTAGTTTGGCTTTCCTTAGAGTTGCTTCTCCAAAAGCACTATTTTGTACTGAGTTTAACAATGTAATAAGTTTGCTTAATCTCTAATTGATAACTTTTTTGTATTTAGTCAGTTCTCTGTCTTTAGAAAGGGGAAGCTTTCTTTATTAATGATGACTAATCAATCTCACTGTTACTTTCCTTATTTTTGCACATTTTATGCTATTCCATACCTGTACTACTTTGTGCCAATAGGTTTTGATTTCCTGAAACCTTGCCCCTTTGCTTCTTACATAAGCCCAAAATGCTGGTTTAAGAAGGATTTCAGACAGCGGGCGGCGGCTCGGCCAAGTCTGCGTACCCCCTAGGGCGCTCGCGGTGGGACGGACCCTCCAATCTCCCGACCCCGAGTGGATCACTGGCTGCTGCAGCCGGAAATTGGCTTTTTGGCGGTGGCAGAGTGGGGCAGACTCAGAGACTGCACTCCTCGGGCAGACTGCGCTAATCTGGGCTGCGGACCGGGGTCCCGCTCAGATCCCCACCCCCGCAGCCAGCGCCATCCTCGGTAGGAGAGTGGGCACAGCGGTGGCTGTGGTCGGTGGCTTCTGTGAGAATGCCGAGGAGGTGGAGAAGCACCGGGGAGTGGCGCATCATGGGCGAGACACGAAATATTAGCACTTTGGGGATCTCCTGCCAGCACGGATTCCAGAACGGGTGAGCTGAGTGCGCACTGCAGTCAGATTTCTGAGTCAGGAAGAAGCTTGACCCAGGGAGATACACCTGAGCGGCATTCCTGCCTGCACGATCCCAGGGACAGTTGAGTTGATTGGGTGCCCTGACCGGATTTTTGAGTGGCGGAGGAGCTCCACCCAAGGGAGGAACACCTGAGTGACCCCCTGCCTACATGGTCCCCGGGGTGGTGAGCTGTTTATGCGCCCCAGCCAGGTCTCTGGGTAGGGAGTAGCTCAGTCCACAAAACAGCATATGAGCAGCCTATTGAGTGGAACTCTCAGCAGAAAGCTTAAGGGACATTCTCCCGAAGAGGAGTCGTTGGAGCAGCCATTGCAACAGACCCTTGCCTGGTGAACTGCCTGGGTAATTTATTGCTCAATATTTTGAATCTGATACCCAAAAATGGGAAGACAGAAGAACAAAACCCAGTCTCAGAACTCAGCCCCACCCAGAACAAGTCCTGGATGCGAGGATACAGGGGAACTAGGAAGCCACATATGTGCAAGTTCTGAAACGATTGCATCCAAGATAAAGAAACAACTCCATCAGGCCATAGAAGAGATTAAAGCAGAAATAAGCCACATACCTGCAATAATCTCTCTGACAAAAAATGAACTGAAAACCATAATGGAAGAAATATTCCGTACACATAGAGAAGAAATAGATAAAAGATTAGAAGAAAATAGGAAACAAATGGAAACATTACAAGAGCAATTTAGGAATGAATTACCACAAATGAAATAGGTCCAAAGAGATTGCCAGGAATTGAAAATTTCCATTGAAAGCTTGCAAAACTGCTTAAATGAAACCGAAGATAGAATTTCAGACCTTGAAGACAGCATGGCAGCGTATGAGCGTGAAAGGAAGGATCTCATAAAATCATCAATGACCCAAGAAAAATCAATCCAACAGCTGCAAGATGAGGCAAAACGAAATAATATTCGAGTAATACGAGTCAGTGAAACAGCAGGAGACAATACAAATGATATAAAAAGAATATTTACAGAAATAATACCAGCAAATTTCACAAACAAGGTAAAAGATACTGAAGTACAGTTAATCGAGGCATATACAACCCCAACAATCCATAACCCAAAGAAAACCACACACAGACATATAATAGTCAAGATCACAGACATCCAGCAAAAGAACACAATACTACAAGCTGCTAGAGAAAAGAAACAGATAACTTATAAAGGAAAGCCCATCAGAATCACAGCAGACTTCTCAATGGAAACCATGAAATTAAGAAGAGCTTGGAGTGAGGTACTACAGATTCTGAGACAATACAGCTTCCAACCCAGACTGATATATCCTGCAAAACTATCCTTCAAATTCAATGGAGAAATAAAATATTTCCATGACAAAGAAGAACTGAAGAACTTCATGAAAGCCAAACCAGAAGCAAGAAGCACTAAAAGATATTCTAGACAGAGAAAAAAATGACCACAATTTCAAGAACAACAATAGAAAGAAACCCCCATATAGAACAAGTAAGTAAACACATAGCAAAAGTAGGAAAACAACAAGTAAATAACATGACTAGAATAAGCCAACATATAACCATTATAACCATTAATGTAAACGGCCTCAATTCAAAAGTCAAAAGGAAACGATTGGTAGAATGGATTAAGGAACACATTCCAACGATATGCTATATACAGGAAACACATTTTACTGAAAAGGAAATCCACAGGCTGAAAGTTAAAGGATGGAAAACAATACTCCATGCAACAGGTCCCCAGAAAAAAGCAAGGGTAGCTATTATGTTTGCAGACAAGGTAAACTTCAAACCAAAAACAATCAAAAGAGATAAAGAAGGCTATTACATACTAGTTAGGGAAAAGATGCAAGAGGAAGAGATAACAATCCTAAACATTTATGCAACAAACAATGGAGCACCAAAATTTACAACTCAAGTCTTTTTTTTTTTTTTTTTTGCGGTACTGGGGATCGAACTCATGACCCTGCGCTTGCTA
>PVLD010030529.1:6125-16832 GCA_004027595.1 Dinomys branickii
CTGGGATCCTGGACCATTGGATGAGGACTTTCCAGCACTGATGGATGCTGAGGGTGAAAAGCCAGGTGCTTACCCAACTTCTGACCCCAGTACAATTGAAGCCTTGGCTAGGAAACTTTGCAAGTCACATTGGCATTGAATTTTGCTGCTCTACTGGATCACAATGGCGTATCTAATTTGCTGACCAGTATCATTATCCTTAGATCTTTCTTGATGTTCTTCCAAATCTCGCCTGCCTGCCAAATTTCTCTGATTGAGATTATTATTTCGCTTGGAAAGTCTTTTTTGGGTGGATTTTATTGTTTTGTGTGTGTGTGTGTGTGTGTGTGTGTGTGTGTCTGTGTGTCTGTGTGTGTGTATGATCTTTGCCCCATGTTTACTACAAAGGGGGGAGGAAATAGGTTGATGTACTTTCTCTGCAAAATTTTAATGAGAAAGAAAGCGAATCATCTCTCTCCTTCCTACCCCCAGTCTTCTACTTCTACCAAGGGTTTATTTCCTAATATCCTGGGCACAGCGCTTGTATTCCTGTACACACTAGTTTGTGGTCTTCGTTTAGAGAAAATTTTCTGTTTCATAACCATAGACTTCACTCTTCCCCCAGCTGACCACCTTGCAAGTATTTTTGGTTGGCAGAAGTTAGAGAATTTGAACGATTTTGGAGAAACTTGCCCTGGGGAGTACATGTGCTCCGTTTGGTGACTCATTGGAGACCTGTTTCCTTTTGGACTATTTTTTCACCCTATGGATAGAGTGCAAGCGTTAAAGTCAGTCAGACCTGGCCCTAAACATGCTCTTACACTCACTCTAAGACCTTAGGTGAGTTACATAACCCTTCTACATATCAGTTTCCCCACCTGTGAAATGGGTTAATGACACCTTCTTCAGAGGGTTCTCACATGAGATAAATATCAATTACATACCATGATGCTACATAAGTAATCTCTTGATAACACACTGTTACCTAAGGAGACCCGAACTATGGAGAAGTATGTTAAAAGTTCAGATGTTAGAAACTTGCAGGTTTGCTGAGTATCAGTACTGTGGTGTGGCTGAGAACTGAACCTCTGACCCATTTCTCCACCCCAGCCCTTCCCAATGTGATCTTGAGCTGAGCCATCGTGCTTTCTATGGGAGACCAGATAGCGGGGTGGGAGGCCTGGCCCTTGGTAAGGTGTACTGTGCCTGTCCCTGTGATGTTCCCTCTTTTGCATATCTTGTTGGACATCATGACCCATTTTCTGCCTGCATGCCACCTTTCCTCATTTTGGTGAGCTTTGGTTTTTACTATGATCTGTAAACTTTCTATTCATGGCTTTTAGATATGTTGATGGGGTCCAGCCTCTCATACTTTAGAAGGAACTCACTTGTCTAGATGTTGACAGGGGCACAGGCGTTTTGTCCCTGGGCTTCAGCGTACGGCAGTTGTTTAACACTGACTCGGCAGGGAGACTCAATACCAGGAGCAACACCAGCAATTCAGCGATGGAGGCGATCTGCACTTTAGCACCTTTCTTATCCCCCGAGTCCTTTCCTTGCCTAGATGATTTAGGAGATGGGACACCTACGTAGTTAGCTAGGGAAATACACATGAATTGGGAACATTTGATAGCTGTGTATGTGTTTCATTCGTCTCACTAGATGCCTGTGTGCACCTGCTCCAGCTGCGTGAGGTTTTTGCTATCCTGAGAGGCTCATTCTGCTGCTAACTAACTGGTTGTCCTTTAACCTTTTTATCTATTTTATTGTTTATTAACACAGTACATGCATTTTTAGAGTCATTTTGGGCACTGGCCCATGTATGTAACACAACTGCTTCCTTTTTAAAATTCCCTCCCACCCACTTTTTCCTCTTAATTTCCTTATCAAAATTTTTATTCTTGTTGTCTTATTAATTTTAGCTCATAAAAATATCTTAGCTCATGTTTACGGCACATGCTGTTTACATTCATCGAGGTTATTAAGTTCCTACACATGGCATCTCATTATTCCACTTATTTCCCCATCTCCTCATCCCTTGCCCTTGGTCTCTTGTACTCCTTCCCATTTACAAAACATCCATCCCCTATCTCCTATCCATCCCCTGCTGATCTGTTTGTGCTTTGCCTTACTCAAGTGAGAGATGCCATACAGGATTTAAGCTTGTGTGTCTGGTTTATTTCACTCAACGTTGTATTTTCCAGATGCATCCATATTCCTAAAATGTCCCAAATTTGTCTTTCTTTATAGTTATATTCCACTATATGTAGATATCACATTTTCTTTATCCATTTGTCTCTTGACAGATATATAGGCTGCTTCCAGAATTTAGCTATTATGAATTCTGCTGCTACCTTAATAAAATAATTCTGGGGTATTTGCGACTAATGGAAGACGTGCTTAAGGAATTTCATAGTTCCAGTTATTGCAACTGGTTAGGAAGCCAGGCCCAAGTAATCTTGAGGAGTGGAAGGATAGAGCCATGGGAAAGTGGGGGCAGTTTGCATGAAGTCAGCGGGCTTTCCTGTAGCACCCCTTAGGCTAGGTAGTATCCCAGACCCCTCACTTTAACCCACGCTCTTGGATGAGCCCAGCCATGCTACAGGCTCACAAATGATTCCAGTAGCCCCGTGATATCCAGGGTGTATCAGGGGAGGACAAGGCCTGGCATTTTGCAGTCTCTCTAACTGCACTGGCGTATGCCCCTCTGCAAGTGGGCAGGGCTTGACCACGTGGCACTTGCTTACTCTTCCAGCAGCTGCAGCTCCATGGCCACCAGGGAGCAAAAAGATGAAGAGCAAGGCTGTGAGTCAGGTGGTGTATGTTCCTGGCAGGACCTGCTGATTCCCATCCCCTTGACGGTTCTTTGCCTGCAGTGTTTCTGTATTAGTTCTTAGGCCAGCAGAAAACCCAGCTCTGTTTACTTCTGTTCAACTGAGTTCTAATTTTAAGTCAAGTCAGGAGATTCTTCACCAAATGTCCCTGTCCTGGTTATTTTTCTCACTGCTGAGGTAAAATAGGCCTGACACCCAAAGTTAAAGGAGGGAAGGTTTCTCTTGCTCATAGTGTGTGGAAGTTTCAGTCCAGTTGGCTGATTCCAAGCAGGGATGCGTGGCAGAGGGGCTTCAAAGAGGAAAAACAGTCTGTGGCAAAGCAGGCAGAAGGTCTGCAAGTAGCGAAGCAACAACAGCAAGGTTTCTTTCTGTCCCTTATGTTTCCTCCAGGGCAGATAGCACTCGCACTCAGGGTGGCGTGCTCTTAATTGGAGGATCACACCCTTAATCCCAGCATTGCATCCCTGATTCCAGCATCCAGCCAACTCCAAAAAGCCCCACCTATGAGCACATGAGGCTTTGGGGAACATCTAGACACAGCTATAATGGTCCATGACTGCAGAGGATTGAGAGACAGAGACACAGTCTCTGCCTCGAAACTTCCACAGGGCATAGGGAGTGCATGAGAAGGGCTACACCTCAGCATGATGTGATGTGTGCCTAAGCAAGGCACCCATGAGGGCCAAGGCAGGCAGGTAGAGATGTCTGCCCAGGCCACCGGAAGGTGGGTGGGTGGACAGAACATAAGGGAACAAAGAGGCTTTCAGAAGTTGGAAAGCCAAGACACACTCAGAGTAAGAGGGAGGGATGTATGAAGCCAGAAGTGTGTGGAGCCTTATGACATTTGCAGAACCACCAGGGACTGGAGAAGGAGCGGGCACAGAAATGAGAGAATGGGGAGGGGAGGAGTTGGGAGGGGCAAGGACCAGGCAGGGCTTGAAGGAGCTCCTGGCCCAAAGGAATGGTAGCCTGCAAGTGACAGGGGTGTCTATAAGTGTAAAAATCTTCTTCCATCTCAGGAATTGGAAGGTGGGAGCAAAACTAGGTTGACTGAGAGCCTTCACCTTGCATTGGTTGAAGTTGTTTAATGAGAGGAATCTAGGGTCCCCATTTCCATGAGGAACATAAATAAACTGTAGTGTCAAACAGGACATTACTGATGTGTATGAGTTGCCCAGGGTGGACTCAAACTTGTGATTGTCCTGCCTCAGCCTCCCGTAGTGCTAGGATTAAAGGTGTGTACCACCACGCCTGGCTGATCCTCTGCTCTTGCTCCTGGGTGGATCCTTCAAAGGGTTAACAGCATGAACAAGGATGCTGTGTGGAGTGTGCAAAGATCTTATGAAGAAAAGCAGCCAGAAATGCTCAGGCAGAGAGTGCAGGGAGCAGAAATACGCAGAGTAACTGTGCATTAGAGCACACATGAACTGTAGTTAGAGAGAACGCAAATGACTCACTCTGGAGCTGAGAACTAAGCAGAGGTGGGGAGCATGATCACTGTTTGCTGGTAGGAAAGGTGCAGGCAATGTCAAATATCTGCATTCAATTCATTTCAGACCATTTATGGATTGCTGCTGAATTCTCAGGTCCACACAGAATTTAACCTCAGGAGGAAGTGGACCTTGAAGGTTCAGTCGCCACCATCAGCAGGGATTCAAGCTTGTAACAGAGAGGAGGCCAGGGAATAGTGTCTCTGCTGGTATTGCCTTGGACACAAAGGGTGTCAGAGTTTACTCTTTCAGCTAATGTTTATTAAGCACTCTGAATACAACAGGCACATGCCGAAGCCTGACATACTACCTTCCCTCCTGCAGCATCCCAGGATGGAGGAACACTTATTATCAACCTTCGTCCCATCTTTCTTGGGACATGGGATTACACTCAGAGCCTTCACACTGACCAATATTTCAGCACAAGCCTTTCATTGAGACAGGGTCTTGCTAAGTTGATAGATTGCCCAGTCTGAGCTTGAACTTGAGCTCTTTCTGCCCTAGCCTCCTAGAGTGCTGGGATTCCAGGCTTGTACCAGTATAACATCACAATTTTACAGGTGCAAAATCAAAGCTATGGAGCTTAGATAACTTCCCCAGGGGTACACAGCTAGTGGGTTGAAGAGGGAAGGTCCAGATCCAGGTACTGTAGCTCCATTTTTTTCAGAGTCCTTCTTAATTATCACACTGTCCGCTCTCAAAATGGTCCAATTAAGCAAGGTAGAACCATTGGAAAATATAGAAATGGATGCGAATGCTGGTCCAGGGTGTTCGGGTGCACCTAAAAATGTCTAGTGCAATTAAGATACTAAAGTGGTCAGAAAAAGCCACGCCCCCATCCCAGCGCAGGATGCAGGAAGACTGAGGCTCCTAGTGAGGAAGGGTGCACCAGATGGGGAGGAGCACTCTCCAGTGACACAGGTGTCACAAGACCTGCGTAACACAACAGTCCCGCCACAGCACCCCTAACCCCATCCTCTGGACTCTTCCATGGAGATGGGAGCCTCTCTGTGTTCCACAGCCATGTGGTTCTAGCTGGCTGGAGAGAGCCGGGGCAGAGGTAACCTCAGAACCTTCTCACTGTCTGCGGCTTCCTGCAGGGTGTCAGCTGTGTGTCATTATGTTATTTCAAAGCTGAGGCCTGGACAGAAACTTCAGCCTCCAGATGCCTGCCATTCCTTGCAGATGGAGAGAAGCCTCAGGACAGGGCGCCCTGCCATCTAGCTGATGGGGAACGAGGTCCCAGTACTCCTGAATCCTGTACAGCACCTTCAATCTCACTTGCCTGGACGTCTCTTTTAGGAAGGGTGCAACCCACAGAGCCAGTTAAATGGTCAGTTATTGATCTAGACCAGTGAGTGGCTGAATGAATGAACGGTTTCTTTTTAAATTTTGTTTGCTTCATTTTGTGAATTTTCTTTTTTTTTTTCTGACTTCGTCCTTGTTCTCATATTCCCCATAGTCTCTCCTGAGTGATTATGCTTCTTTCTCTGCTTTTTCATGGTTCCCTTTCATCTTTTCCCCTCTCCATTCTCTCCTTCTCCCTCCCTCCCTCTCTCTCTCTCTCTCTCTCTCTCTCTCTCTCTCACACACACACACACACACACACACACACACACACACGCCCACGCTCACGCTGGCTCACGTTCTCTCTAGATTTAGAGAGACAGAGACAGACTGGCTCCATCCTCTCCTCCTCAGGAGTGCTAAAATCCCATCCATCTGTTGCAGATCTGCTTATTATTTGAAATTTTGCCTTATGGATAAAGAGGGAGACCAGGATTCCTATATTCTCTCGTTCTTCTCTGTAAATACAGGGAAGTGACTATTTCTAACCTAATCAGCACATTAATAAAAACTTGGCACGGCCTGAGGAAGTCATTTTGACACCCTCCTTTTAGGGGAGTCAGTCGAGTGCCTTTTGCAGATGGGCACTTCACGAGATTTGGGTGACTGCAGGGATGCATTCCGGTCATGGCTTCATTGCCAGCGTGCTCACTTTCCTTGGACATCCGTTTCCTTCCCAGCACCATGTGCCCAGGGAAATGTGGAGGCACTGTCAGGGGGAGAGGGGGCCAGAGCAGTCAGTCAGGAGCCTGGGCTGGATGTGGAGTCTGAGGCAGATCTAGGGCTGGGACTCCAGGCTTCCTGTCAGGTGGAGTGTGAGCAGTAGTGTCCAGGGATTCAGGGAGGCACTTCTGCCTACCAGAGTCTATCCTCTCCACAATTCAGTCTTTCCTAATGGTTCTGGAAGGAGCTCTCACTAGCTGGAGCTCCTCGGTGGAACCTTCCCATCCTGCTTGGAATCCTCGGGGTGGCTAGGTGTAGTTCTTCCTTCCTAACACCGCTCCATGCTGATCTCATGCACAGGGCCTTCTAATGGACTCCACTTGGTATGTCCATTATGGTCCCACACAGAGCCTTTTCCTCTTTGCTGAGCTACTGGCACTTTGTTTTTGCAGTGCTGCATAAGGTCAGCTCTCTGTGGTCCAATTTTCTCCTTAGCCCACCTGTTGCCTGTCCAGGATGTAGGCAGAATCCCACCTCAGCCCACTGTGGTCCCAAGCCTTCCCCCAGCCCCCATGCCACACCCACACCCTTTGCTGTTTTCTCCTTCTGGATCATAAAACCAGGGCTCCCAAGCCAGAGGCTCTTGTGTGATGCTGGACAGTACTTTCATGCCATATTGAAAGAAAGACCAGAGCCAGCTCTCAGTCCTTCACAGCTAGATCCCATGTTGACATACTGATGAAGGGATTTGCTAAGACAGGATGCTCTGGGAAGCACATATATTTTTAGTCCTTGTCTTGGGGGTCTTGGAGTTAACGTTGTAACAGTTAGATTGTGAGTAATTCTACATCTGCCCTCCTTGGAAGTCACCAAGCATATCTTGACTAATGTTAGCAATATCCTAGGATGCTCTGAAGTCAAAGTCATCTCTCCATAGAGATTAAATCTAAATAGACTCTTCCTGACCCCATTTATTTATCTCCTAAGATAACCTACCTGTATGGGTTCCTGAATGCATTCAGGCTGCTTTAATAAAGTTCCATAGACTGAGCAGCTTATAAATAATAGAAATTTGTTCCGCACAGTTATAGAATCTAGAAGTTCAAGATTTGGGTGTCAGGATGTTTCAGTCCGGGCACATGCCCACTTCTTGTCACCTTCTCATTGGGTCCTGACGTGGAGGAAAGGACAGGAACGCTCTCATGGGTCTTTTTAGGATTACACTAATCCTGTTCATAAAGGCTCTCTATTGTCTCTGTTGCTGTGATCTAATCCACTCCAAAGGGACCACCAGTCACACTGGGATCAGATTTTCACTTATAAACATTCCATCTATACACACAGAACTAAATTATTTGGGCATTTTTTCTGAAGCTTACTTTTCTCAAGAAAGGGGCCAGGGATTGTAAATTAAGTGAGACTCACTTCCATGTCTCCTTGCCCCTTCAGATGAAATCTTTACCTAGAGCAGAACTGCCCTGTACCAGGCAGGTGAGAATGACTGGAAATGTCACTGTGACATGGGTGCCAGGAACCAGGGATGCTAATGGCTGTGCCCTGCTGCAAACAGTCTGGACTTTGAGGACAGAAAGACACAGCTGGGAAATCTTTCTTTCAGCCAAAGATGCAGACAGACCTCCACTGTGAGTCCAGGAGTCTGGTGTCATCCAGCACCTGGCCCACAAAGGAAAATGGGTTGCCTGAGGTCCTGTAGCAAGTGGAGGCCACGCTGGACAGGAGCATAGCTCTGAGCATCAGGGCTCAGCTAGCGCATCTTCCGCAGTGCTCATGTGTGGGAGGTTGGGGAGCTGCTGCGGCTGCAGAAGCCCTTGCTGGCTTGCAGCCTGGGGCAGGCAGAGCCACTGAGCACCCACTTCTTGTCCCTGAGGTTCTGCAGTTGAGCAATGTGCAGCTGCTGGACTCTGCCCAGGGTAAACTTGGAATTGTGAATTTCCTTTAGAGAGAAGATTTGCTTGTTTTGTTCAGATTCTCTTCCTTCTTCCAGAGGACACCAACACATAGTCCCTGCCTTCAAGAGCAACATTAGTAGCTGGGTATAGTGGCACATAGCTGTAATCCCAGCACTCTGGGCGGATGATGCAGGAGGATTGCCACTTAGAGGTCAGCCTGGACATCTCAGCAACTTAGCAAGACCCTCTCTCAAAATAAAAATTACGAAAGGGCTGGGGTTGTAAGCTCAACATGAAGGCCCTAAGTTCAGTCCCCAATACTAAAAGGGAAAAATGGAAAAGCAATATGGGTGAACTGCATGAAATATAGTCTTCATGGGAGAGACATGAGGCTCTTGGAGTGTGTTATGGTTGATACATTGTGTCAACTTGGGGAGTCTAGAGGTTTGGCTGAGTGATTCAGCAGGAAGCCAGGGTGCTTACTTTGTATACATCCTGAGCCTGTGGAAGAGGAGGGCCTGCAGACTGTGAGAGCTACACGCCCCCTGGGTGGGGGTGGGCTGTTTACAATGTAAGGGAAGAGAAGAGGCTCCTTGCCTGCCATTCCTCCCTTTTGCTCTTGTTTTTGTTGTGCTCTGCTGCCCTGAACAGTTTACCCTCTACCATGTGCCACTGTGCCTCAGAACCAGCCAAGTATGGACTGAAACCTCCACAAACTATAAGCTAAATAAACCTTTCCTTCCTTCATTTTGGGCGTTGGGTATTTTGTCTCAGCAAGGAGAGAAAAGTAACCAAGACAGAGTGAGCCAGATCCACTTGCTGAAGGATGGATCAGAGGCTCCACTGAGTCAGTGGCAAAGGCAAGGTCTATCCATAATTTTGTTACTGTGGCTTCTTGCTCTTCTTGGTTCAAGCAGCAGTTAGCATCTGCATACTGTCCCCTGGCCTGGGCATACTGTCCCCTGGCCTGGGCTGTCTCTCCCATGGGAAGGCCTTGGCAGCATGGGGTTTGAATGGAGAATCCTGGAATAGCTAAACTTATATCAGTCATGTCCAGGCAGGACATCACACTCCAATGAGGCAATTGAAGCAAGTTTGATAAAACTTTTGATAAAACTTCAATGGAGGTGATCAGGCATGGGGACACTTGTGGTCTCAGAGTCCCCCAGTTCACCCCAGGGGAGCCTCTTACCTCTTGTAGAGAGGAAGGCTGGTGGTCGGGAATCTTCCTTTTGCTCCTTGAGATTCACTTTCCAGGTTTCTTTACCTGCTCTGTCATCTCGAGATACTGAGGAATGCATTACCTGGGCCACCTTCCCTCACACAAAGGCAGCAAGAGAGTGGAATAGTCTCCTGATCCCTATTCCATTGGCTTTCCCTGTGGGTCATTGTGGGTTGGCAAATTTGTCCTCTGAGGCCATAGCTCCTGCCAGGTGGCTCTCTCACACCACCATCCTTCTGGGTTCTGGTAGCACTTCCTGCCCTTCTCACTTCAGGACTCCATATGAGCAACAGAACCCTTTTTCCCCTAGGAAAGACTCTTGTGGGAGAGTGAATCAGTTAATTATCTGTTGCTATAATGAAGTACTTGAGACTGCAAACTTTATAAAGAAGAGAGGTTTAATTGCTCACAATTGTGAAAGTCCAGGGGTGTGATGTTAACATCTGCTTGGCTCTGGGGAGGGCTTCTTGGTTCTGTTATAACATGTGGGTGGCATCACAGTGGGAGTGTATTCAAGAGGGAAAGATCATGGGGAGAGACAGGAAGCCATAGGAATTCAGGGGTCTTGCTCACTTTTTACAACAACCTTCTCTGGAAGGAGTAACTGGGATTCTATAAGAAGTACATTAATTCCTTCTGGGGCAGTATCTCACTAGGCCTTGCCTCTTAAAGCATTCATGATGTCTCAACACTCCCACACTGGGCTTCTGGCACAGAACTCTGGAGGACATACTCACACCACGTCACAGCATTTGCTCACACAGGGGTCACTGCACAGTGAGAAAAGCCTGCAGTGCTTTGGGAGTGTCACAGCAAACCTCCTCACTGTCTGCAGAGACAGCAGGGACAGAAGGTGGCTCAGCAGCAAGAACTCTTGATTTGGGCTTTGGCAAGATTGGCGGACCAGGTTAGTCCCCAGATATAGGCGGAAGGAAGAGCACAGGCAGAGGCACCACTGAAGATGGAAGTGACAAGCGTGCTTAGGAACCACGCATCCCCTTTCATTGCAGATAGCAGGAACTAAACATGGCATAGTTAAGGAGAGAGAAAACAGTTTTTAAAGTGCATTAGTTCTAGTCTTTAAAATCCAGGGGCTGGTTGGGTGTGGTGGCGCACACCTGTTGTTCCTGGGAGAAGGAGACAGGGGCATCACAGTGAGTTTGAGGCCGGCCTCAACTACATAATGAATTCAAGTCCAGTCGGAACTATATAGCAAGGCCCTGTGTCAACAGGAACAAACAAAAGTAAAGCCCAGAGGCTGA
>PVLD010030530.1:0-16734 GCA_004027595.1 Dinomys branickii
GTCTGACTAAATTTGCATGTCTGTATATGGGTCCATACATCTACAATTCGAAGATATCAATGGATAAAGCAACAACTACTGTTGAGACCATATCACCTTGTCTATAGATTAGTTGTGATTGTACTATTTTCTATGATAATGGGTGTCTGTTTGTCAATAGGTTTTTGTACTTTTATGTTTCTAAAATAAAAAAAAAAAAGTAATCATAAGCTCCAGGTTGATGCCACCAACTCCTTAAAAGGTAGGCTGTGCCTCCCATTCCACACACTGAAGGAACAGGGACAGAGAGTAGGTGTGAGAAGGAAATAAATTAACCCAGAGTAGGCAGCAAGGTGATATGGGAAAACGTGGCAGAGGGTTAGCCCAAGTAGCTGCAGAGTATGGTAGGAATAGAAAGGAAGAGAAAATAAGATTATTTATGTGATGTTTTGTTTTGTTGTGTTTTCTCCATCTTTTATATGTTATGTAAGAGAAAGTTATCAGGTATTTTAACAGTATTTTTTATCGCTAGGCTGAATGTTCTGAACTGCTGACAAAGCCACACATCATTAATAGTAAAAGTTCCATGATGAATTATATTACCCAGACTTTGAAGAATAACCAAATCTACATTCAAAGAGTTCAGTTATTTCCAAATCCCAGTCTTGCAAAGAAAGGCAGCAGATAGAGCTATCTTGGCTGCCTCCTGAAGTCTCAAGATGCTTTCTTTCCAAGGAGGCAAAGACCCAGGGCTTAAGGCTAAGAAGATGCTCATTCTCTTTACTCTGGATTCTATCTCTCTCTTCAAGCCTGGAATCCCCATCAAGAGAAATATGAACAACTAGAGTCACCCTCTAGAAGAACAGCTGGATCTACCTAAAACCAGACCACATGAATATTCCAGACACACGAATGTTAGGGCACAGACGTGAGAACACTCACACACCAGAAAGCTTCTCCCATAATTCCATAGCAAAAGAACAGTAACTAAATGAGAACTAACCAGGACCAGAACCAAGACTTTGAACAGCGTTTTATTGTTATGTACTCAAATGCCTGCTTATCTCTGCCTAAATTAAATAGCTTGCCTTCTCCAAAGTTTAATAGTTTTAAATGTTGAGACCATAGGTTCCAAATGTAATACCACATGGAAAGCCTGATTAATATGTTACTGGAAGCATTGTTTCAGTATCTGTGGACACATCAAACAGGTGGAATTACAGCTCCATTCTGAGTAACTGGGTGGTCATTGTCCTGAGTCACAGGGGAAAAGAATTTTGTGGAACCAACATTGAATGAGGTAGGTAATCCATAACTGAGAGAGAAAGGCTGAGCCCAAGAAAGATATTTTTTGTTATCTTGTTCCAGTAGTCAGCTGGGCTCATATGCCTGTTACTTTTTTCTATCACTGCGCTTATTACCCACCCTTATTAAACCAAATCATGAACTAAAACTCAAAAGAGAAATATAATTGATAATTAAAATAATAATGAAATGGCAAAATATTAAAGATGCAAAAGAAAATACATTCTTCTTATGAAAAAGGTTTCAGGAAGCAGATTCATCATAATTTTAAAAAGCAGCAAAAGGTAACGATTAACAACTTTTTTTATTATTTTAAAGAGATAATAAGAACAATAGCAAAATGCCAACAACATAGACAAAAACGAAACAAAGCAAAAACAATAAAAATGATGCAGGGTTTCAGAACAAAATGATAGGAATTAGGAGTGGTTGTTATACTACATACTGTTATCTTCAACAAAATTACTCAGATTATCAAATGTAAGGTGCAAGATTGATCAAGCCATAAGAGAATAAAAAAGAAAAACCAAAAAAAAAAAATAGAAATGATACAGAGTTTCACTATAGAAGATGGTAGGAATTCACCAACGGTGGGTATAGTGCATATTGTTGTCTCCAAATCAGTTGTTCAGAGTACCAGATATAAGCATGCAAAACTGGTAAAAAAGAAAAAAAATAGGCATCAACTGTTCCTTTCAATAAATCAGTAAACTGCAGCAGTGCAGTTATTCTAGCTATCCACACATATACATGTATGTTTTCCCTTCCTTCCCCCTTCTTTTTCTCCTTTCCTTCATGCCAGTTGTTCCTTCCTTTGAGTAATTTCTTTCCCTTTCATAATATCTGTTATACATTTTGGGATTTTTTTTTTTACTCTTTCTCTTACACTAGGGAGACATGATGTTTACACATGTGGGCCCAGTTTATTTCCCTTATGAGTATGGTCTCTAGTCGCATCCATTTACCTATAAAAGCCTCAAGTTTATCTTTTTATAGCTCAGTAATATTCCACTGTACAAAAATACATCTTTTTCTATCCATTTAGCAGTTGATGGGCATTTGGGTTGTTTCAAGATATAGCTATGACAAATTGTGCTGCTACAAACATGAGGGCACATATATTGCTGTGGTGTGATATTTTTAATTCTTCTGAGAATATATCCAGAAGGGGAATAGCTGGGTTAAGTGGGATTTCTAATCCTAGTTTTGAGCAGAATCTGCACACTGATTTCCACAGCAATTTCACCAATCTATACTCCCACTAGCAGTGAAGAAGTGGAACTATAGATTTTTGCCCACAACCTCTCCAGCATTTGTTATTGGTTAATTACTTAATGACAGCCATTTTTTCTGTGGTGAGATGAAATCTCAGTGTTGTTTTAATTTGCATTTCTCCAATGACCAATGATGTTTAAATTTTTGATATATTTATTTACCATTCATATTTCTTCATCTGAGAAGTGTGCGTTCAACTCAGATGCCTATTTTTGAATTGGGTCTTTGAATTTTGAGTATTTGACCTTTTAAACTCTTTATATGTACTAGATAGAATTTCTTTGTCTGATTTGCTCTGGGCTAAAATTTTTTCCTAATTCGTACATTTTCTTTTTACTCTGTTGGTGATTTCTTTTGATATGCAAAAACTTTTCAATAAGATGAGATCCCAGTTGTTGATTCTTTGAAGTATGTCCCATGTAGTTTGGTTTTTGTTCATGAACTCTCTGCCTAACACCTATGTCTTCAAGATTTTTACTTACTTTCTTTTCCAGTAGATTTAGTGTTTCTTTTTTAATATTAAGATCTTTGATCCATTTTTACTTTAGTTTAGTGCATGGTGATAGACATGGGTCTAGTTTTAGTACCTTCAGTATGTGGAAAGCCAGTTTTTCCAGCAGCATTTATTAAAGAGGCTATCTTTCTTCCAGTAAATATATTTGGCCTCTTTGTCAAACAGAAGCTGGGTGAGTGTATTTGTAGTTGTGTCTGTATTTCCTAATCTGTTCCATTGATCTTCAGGTGTTTTTTTTTTGTTTGTTTGTTTGTTTTTCTGGTACCATTTATCACAATAGCTTTGTAGTATAGTTTCAAGTCAGAAATTGTGATGCCTCCTGCCTTGCCTTTGTTGCCCAGGATTGGTTTTGCTTCTCTAGGCCTCTCTTGTTCCAAGTGAATTTTAGGAATATTTTCTCTAGATCTGTGAAGTATGGTAATGGTATTTTAATTAGGATTGCATTGAATCTGCACAAAAATTCCATCCTATGAGAGTAAAGATTTTCAAAGTAGATATTGAGGATCTTCTGAATTTCTACATTATCTGTAGTGATTTCATCTCTTTCATTCCTTATTACATGAATTTCAGTTCTTTCTTTCCTTTTTTGATAAGGCTGAGCAGGAGTTTATCAATTCTATTTATTCTTTCAGAGAAACAACTCTTTGACTCATTAATTCTGTGTAATATTTTCTTAGCCTCCATTGCATTAATCTATGTGCTGATCTTTATAATTTTCTGCCTTCTTTGGGCTTTGGGCTTAGACTTGCTTTTCTTTTTCTAGAAGCTTGAGGTGCAGCATGAGGTTATTTATTTGTGCTCATTCTGTTTCCCTGATGTGGAAATTCAGTGCTATAAATTTCCCTTTGAGGACTGCTTTTATTGCATCTCACACATTCCTATAAGTTCTGTCTGCATTTTCCTTTGATTGTTAATATTGTTTACTTTCTTCTTTGATGTCATCTGTGACCCATTGGTTGTTTGGGAGGGTGTTATTTAATTTCCATGCGTTTATGAAGTTTTTGGGATTTCTTTTGTCATTAATTTCCAATTTCATTACACTGTGGTTTGATACCATGCATGGGATAATTTTAGTTCCTTGTATTTACCTAAGCATGTTCTCTGTGGTAGCATATGCTCTATTTTAGAGAATGTCCCATGTGCAGCTGAGAAGAATGTGTATACTTATGTAGTTGGGTGGAATATTCTGTAAAGATTTGCTAAGTTAATTTGTTCACAAGTTTAGTTTAGTTCTGTTATTTCTTTGCTGATATTTTGTCTAGTTGACCTGTCTCTTTGTGACAATGGGGTGTTGAATTGCCCCATTATATTTGTGTTAGTACTTATTTCACTTTTCATGTCTGTCAAAATTTGTCTCATACAGTTGTATGCTCTTGTATTTGGTACATAGATATTTATAATTGTTATCGCTTCCTCTTGAAGTTTTCCCCTAACAAGTGTGTAGTGATCTTCTTTGTCTCTTTTGATCATTCTTGGTTTCAACTTCACATTCTCTGCAAACAGAATAGCTGCACTTGCTTTTTTCTGGGTTCCTGTCACATGGAGTATTGTTTTCCATGCTTCAATTTTCATTCTATGAATTTTCTTTTAAGTTAAACGTGTTTCTTGCATACAGCATATTATTGGATTTTGTTTCTTGATCCACTCTGCCAGCCTGCTTGTTTTAACTGGTGGATTGAGACTATTTACATTGATGGTTATAACTGATATATATTGGCTTTTCTTTGTCATGTTATTTTCCTGCTGTTGATTACTCCTTTCTCCCTCTGTTTAATTGCTTGCTTTGCTTGGTGGTTCCTTCCCATTGTTGTTCTTGAAATTGTGGCCATTTTTATCTTTTTCTAGAATATTTTTAGTACTCTTCCTAGTTGCTTTCGTGGTCTTTAATTTATTTAGTTGTTCTTTATTGTGCAAATATTTTATTTCTCCATTAAATTTGAAGGATAGTTTTGAAGTGTACATCAGTCTGGGTTAGAAGTTGTTTTCTCTCAGGGTCTGAAATACTTCATTCCAAGCTCTTCTTGACATCATGGTTTGTGTTCAGAAATCTGCCATTATTCTGATGGGTTTTCCTTTATAGGTGATCTGTTTCTTTTGTCCAACAGCTTTTAATATTCTTATCTCTTGCTGAATTTCTGGGATCTTGATCACTATCAGTTTGGATGTATATTTATTTTTGTTATGGTTAATTGGAGTTCTATATGCCTCACTTTAATGTATGTCTGATTCTTTTTCCATGATTGGGAAATTTTCTGCTCTTACTTCTACAAATAGTCTTTTTATGTCATTTGTGCTGACACCTGCTCTTCTGTTCACATATCTTAATCTTACATTGTTTTTCTTTTCTTTGTCTTGCAGTTGTTGAATTGTTTTTGTCCCCTGGTTCCTTCTTATTTTTAAGTGGTCCTTCCTTCATGATCATTAGCTGCAAAACTGTCTTCAAGTTCTGTAAGTCTATCTTCAGCTTCATTCCAGCGGTTTTGCCAACTATTGGTGGAATTTTTAATTCCCTGAATACCTGTTTGAATCTGTTTCATGCTTTCGAATTCTTTCCTATATGGTTCAATCAATGTTTCCATCATTTTTATGCTCCTCTGTTTTCTTATCTATGTCTTTAGATGTAGTGAACAATGCTTTCGTTATTGTTGTCATTTCTTTTTTTGTTACCTCAGAGATTTTTTCTGATTGGATATCTTCTACAGTCTGATGGAACTGTTTCTTTATCTCAGTTGCTATCATTTCAGAAATTCTAGTTGTATAACTTCCAAGTGTTGTGTGGATGTGTTAATGTCTCCTGGACTTGTTCTAGGTGGGATGGTGGTCTGAGGTTACATGTTGCTCCTTCATTTTGTCATATTTGAAGGTCAGGAGGTTCCCTGGAGCCCAGCCTCACTTCCACAATGGTGTGGGAGTGGTGGGGCAAGGATCCAAAGGTCCCTGGTGCTCAGCATGGCTCCTGTGATGGTGTGTTGGGGCATGATACAGTTGCTGATGCTCCCGAAGCTTTCTGGGATTCAATTGGCTCTCACATCAGGGGAGGGGTGGGTACACAATCACCAAAGCTTCTCAAGCTGTCCAGGACTCAGCTTGGCTCCCATGTGAGGTTTCCAAAGCTGCCCAGGGTTCAGCTCTGCTTCTGCAAGGGTTCAGGGGTGGGAAGATGGTGATCAACAAAGCTTCTGAAGCTGTCCAGGTCCCAACCTGCCTCTCATGTTGATTGGAAAAGGAGGAGGATGCAGTCATCTAGGCTGCTGAAGGTGTCTGGGATTCAGCTTGGCTGTGCAAGGGAGTGCCGGGGGAGGATTAACATTTTATTTTTTTTTATTTATTTTTTATTTTGCGGTACTGGAGATCGAACTCAGGACCCTGCGTTTGCTAGGCAAGCGCTTATTCCACTGAGCTATATCCCCAGCCCCGAGGATTAACATTTTAAATGACTAAAACTATAATAAAATTAAATCAGAAGGAAAAAACTAACAAAGATACTGAAAGTTAAGAGATCCAAAACAAATAACAAAAGTATAAAGTATTGAAGTTTGAAAATAAAATAAAATAAAATCAGGGTTAAAAGAAACCAGAGGTTATAAGTAAGCATTAAGAATACCATCAAATGAAAATAAATAGTTAAAAAGGAGAAATTTTAAATTAACAATCTTGGATAATTGACAAGAAGATAGGGGATCAAACGGGAGGAATGATGAGAGAATTGGAGAGAGAGACATAAAGCAGAATAATTTTCAACTTTGACTGCATTCTGGAACTGTCTTTGAGTTTTTGAAAAAAGCTTATGTGAAGTCTCATCTCCTGCCAAATAACTGAGCATTTCCAGCAATTGGTCCCCAGATGGTAACATGAAGTGGGTTCAAACTACTGTACCGAATTCATGTCCTTCAACCCAAGCCCAGGTGCTCAAGCTCCTAGTGCTGAAGAAGCTTTACAAGCTTCTCACACACTTATGTGCACACTGTCTAGAGTAGATTACAAGTTTGATGATATGCTGCTAATCTTGCAGATTTCAAAGGTCTGTCCCCTCTCAATGTTCAAGAGTATTTTTCTTAAATGTTAATTGAAAGTTGGAAACAGATGTCATTGGGACAGACTTCCCAGTGACAATTTGCTTTAAAAGGAATCAGGCAGAGAAAACTTGAAATCATGTGCTGAATTCAAAATGCTGCAACAGAGTGCTCCACCTGGTGATTATACTTGAAGCTGCTAAATCCATGGCTTCTCATTTCAATAGCACGAATAAAGTCCCAGGAATGACTGCACATCAAAGTCACCTGGGGAGCTTTAAAAGTATCAGGGCCTCCACACTTTGTCTCATTCCCAGAAATTCCAATTGAATTGATCTGGGGAAGACCATAGGCATTGGTGTCCTTTAGAAGCATCCTAGATAATCGTAATGGGCAGATGGTTGAGAATTCCTGCACTGCAAGAACATCCACAAATTCCACCTCAGGGTCTGTTGTTCTCCTGACTTTGCGATGATCATCTTCATTCGTTCATTTTCATGCACTGAACACAGAAGAAATCAGAACTTATTATGGAAATGATTTTGTGCGGAAACATGGAGTTGTCAAAAAGCTGAAGTCCTTCTCAGTTCAGAATACCTGACATAATTTTTAATTCAGTGTAATTAGAGTTTTGGGTTTTTTCAAAATTATTCGCTCATAAATTCAATACTGCCATTTGGATTTCTTTTCTACATTGTCTGTATTATCTGTTCATTCATTTAGCACCATTAGCTGGCAATTACATGCCAGGCAGTGTGCTCTGGTGCTGATAGCCTAGAAATAAAATAGTAACAGGCAGGAACAGTTATTCTAATCCTGTGGTCTAAGTCATACAATAATGTACTCCAGGTGCTGTGAACATACCCAGAAAGGAAAAGAAATGGAAGTCTTTCTAAGCCTGAGTGTGAATTTTCTAAACAAAGAACAGGGGCAAGAGCTTTCCCTTGGAGGAATTTATTCAAGAGACTGGTGGTACTAAAAAGACTAGGTTACATTCTGAACAGTCTACATACTAAACAGTGTAGAGGATGGAATGATTAAATCGGAGAAATAGGTAAAGGCCATATTCTCATTTGGGGTTTATATTACAATGGTCTGTCCAGGAATAACACAATGCTTTTACCATATAAATTTTATTCATCATGCCTCCTTAGGCTCCTTGTAGTGGTAACTTCTCAGACTTTTCTTGAGTCTGATGACTTTGACAGCTTTGAGGAATACTACCCTGGGATTTAGAAGAATATATCTCTGTCAAGATTTGTTTGACTTTCTTTTCAGGATTAGACATAGATTATTTGTTTTGGGATGAAGACCACTGAGGGCAAAAGTCATGATCCTCACACATTACAAGTGTATCCCATTGACAGGTCTTGTCATTGCTAATACTGACCAACTTTGTTGGCTGGATGAGGCAGTGATGTTAGTTTTCTCCACTGCAGTTACTCTCTCTCCCCATTTCTATATTGTCATCTTTGGAAGGAAGTCAGTATATATATATGTATATACTCACACTTGAAGTGCAGAAAGTTAGGCTCTATTCCTTGAGGGTGGCTTCTCCGCAACCATTATTTGGAATTCTGCATGGAAGACTTATATTTTTCTTCTCCACTTAAATATATCAGAATGAATTCATGGATATATATGTTACGCGTTGGGTTATAGTTCAACAATATTGAATTATTTGCTCAAATTGTTTCAACTTTAGCCTCTGCGAGCTCTTTCAGTTAGCTCCTGTCTCCTCTTAATATCCTCATCATTGTCTTTATACCATTTTTTAAAAGAATTCTTTATGGCACCACAATATGTTCCAGGTTTAATTTTCCTCTAGAGGAAATGTCCTAGCCAGCCCCAGAATCAGCCATTTCTCCAAGGAACTTGAGTTCATTTTATTAGAGAATGGTAACAGGAACAATATCTGCACAAAAGGTGTGCGCTTAGCTACTGGGGTGCTATTGCTCCTATGCTTTCTTAGAATATAGGCTTATATCTCTGAACCTGAGCCTATATGCATAGTGATGATATTTCTACGAGTTACACTTTGAAGCTTTAGGAAGCTGAGCATGAACTCATACTGAGGTCCTCAACTCCCCCTCTTTACCACATGGATCATTTTAACATTTCTCTTCTTTATTGGTAATTTTCACTCTGACAAAATTACCTACTTGCTCTTAATAATCTCCCTTATTCAGAAGTCTGCTTTGACTAAAAGTAAATATAGTCCATCCAGATATCTTCTGATTAGTGTTACCATAGTTACTGTGGCCTAGTATATCCTTCTTAATTAATTTGCTTTGAATCAGATCTTTATAGTTAAAGTGGGTTTCTTGTAGGTAATTGTTATGGTTGTAATGCAATATGTCTTTGTATCTGGAAACTAGTTTAAAGAAATGTGTCTGGTGGCCAAGTTGACAAGGGGTGGATTGTTATGGTTTATACATTGTGTCAAGTTCGGGAGTCTAGATGTTTGGCTGAGTGACTCAGCAGGAAGCCAAGGTGCTTACTTTGTACACATCCTGAGCCTGTGGAAGAGGAGGGCATGGAGACTGTGTGAGAGCTACACACCCCCTGGGTGGGGGTAGGTTGTTTACAAAGTAAGGGAGAGAAAGAGGCTACCTGCCGGCCATTCCTCCCTTTTGCTCTTGTGGTTTTTGCTGTGTGCTGCCGCCATGAACATTTGCCCTTTGCCATGTGCCACTCTGCCTCAGAACCAGCCAAGTATGGACTGAAACCTCCACAAACTGTAAGCTAAATAAACCTTTCCTTCCTTCATTTTGGGCATTTCATATTTTGTCTCAGCAACGAGAAAAAAGTAACCAAGACAGTTATATATAAATATGCCCTGTTTTGCTAGCTCTGTTCTTTCATTCATGTATTTAGACCATTTTTCTGTGTCTTAAGAATCTTTAGGAAGAGCCTAATTAAAGAAACTTTTTATCAGGCCAACTCCCAAGAGGGAAAAAACGTAGGCACTCCTTTCTGTCTTTCTCTGCTGATCATCTCTATTTAAATGATTTGGAAGTCATTTTTATATGAAAAATTCAGAAGTTATAAACAAATTGGAAACTAAATGTAATAAGAACTGGATAAAGATTAAATAAACAAGATTTTAACATATTAAATTATATATTATAAAATAGGTTCTGGTTTCATTAAGATAATAGTGGCACTAGTAGTACTTAAACCAATTGTTTTGAATGTATCTTTTAAAAAAGAATTAATATTTTGTGACACAGTAATTTTAAATTCTGTCAGCCTATCTAATAATTGTTTTAATAAGCGCTATAGTCAAAAATCGATCTTTCATCAGATACAAATGGAAAATTGACTATTGGCTTTGCTTGCTAAATAATGATACTTTTAATCCCCACATTAAATTATAGAAAGTTTCTTTTAAAGTTCTGCAGTAAATTCCCTCATTCCACTCTTCAATCAGCCCTTGAGCCCTAACTCTCAAATATTCTTCAGAAGGAACTGCATTTTTATCCTTCAGAACTGAATTAATAAGCCACTGGAATTCTTTGGAACACTGTTAAACAGAAAATTCTATTCCAAGTTTATAAATATTCAAATGTGAAGATTTCTTTGAGGGATATTTTACATTGCTTTCCACATAATAAAAATGTTTTAGATATTCTTTTTCCAAATAACCTTTTGGGAGCATGGATTTTTCTTTTTATGTTAAAGTGTCATCTTTACCTTGAAAGTACAGATTAAGTGTGTTTACATTTTGTAGAAATATCTTCAAGGTAACATAATGCTAAAAAACACTTGTTATCGTAGGAAAGGTCAGAAAACTTGGAATAATAAGAACTTTCAACAAAATAAATTCATGCATCATATTTAAGCTCAATACGTTACATATTTTGCCACATCAGTAGTTAACACTTCATGTGCAGCAAACTTGACCTAGGCAGCGTGCTCTGTTCTTTAGAAATCTGACCACGTTTTATTCCTCATAACACCTCTGTCATCCACTCGTTTTTTTAGTTGAGGAAACCGAGGTGTCTGTTAGGTCAGATTTGTCAGGAAAAAAAATGAAGAAAACCCCAAGGTGAGGATTTCTTTCTGTAATTGATGTGTTAAGAAAATCCCAGGAGAAAGCATGGAGGAGACAGAAAACAAGGAAAAGAACCGAGCACTGGGGCGGTTTTAGTGTTCTCAGCTTCACCCTGAACATGGAGGCGTTCCTTGAGCATAAACTGCAGCAAGACTGCCCAACTTCAGTGCAGTGGATCTGGGCTTGCAGTCGTGTTCACCTAGAAAAGATCATACCACTATAGAGGGGCAAACTCTCAAGTCCCCCCAGTAGCCTCTGAAGGTTGTCCTCTGAAGGAAGGCACAGGCACATGGCCTAACCAAAAAAAAAACCACACAGAAATGAGAAGATAGGCACACAACCTTCCAGAAGGACATGGGAGAATGAGGATGGTCCACCATCAGCGTTGGCTACAGTGAGTAAGTGACACAAACAGGATTCAGTGCTGTGTGTGTTTCCAGATCTGTGTTCTTCACGGTGATACGGGACTACCTGAAATAACCGGCAAATCTCAGTGGAAAACAGATGTGCACAGTTCTTACCCAATGACTCACCGATGCTGTTAACACTTTACTATCTTTTCAAGGTCCTTCACAAAGTTTTTATCAAATTGATGACGTTCTGTTGCACTTTGGTTCTTCTGCTTCAATCTTTTGCTATAATGGCTTTTTTCCATGAATTGCACATTAGATATATTTTCTATGTGATGCTATCCCTGTCGATTACAACCAGAATTATTTTTAAATTACAAACGAGCCAACCTGAGAAAATATTTCTTTTTCCCATTGTGGGTTTAGGTGTAGATATTCAGACATGTATCTCTCATGCCAAAAGTGCAGGTATGCTAATTTAAGCAGTCTAGTGCTTTGTATTGAAAAGAAAAAAAATCTTTAAGCTAAAGTGACATTGATATGGGAGAGGAAAGACAATCTAGGTGCTCCCTGGCTGTACTTGACCTTGGGACTTGGAGTGATTTTTGGGGTATCGTTTTGGGAGGTAATTACACTGAGCGTGAATAACTGAATTATCGGGGGTGCTACTCCAGATTAAGTAACTTATATTCATAACTTTGTATACAATAAGAGGTTGGAGCACGGATATAAGGAGTAAATTGCCTCTTACAGGGAAAAAACAGATCATCCAAGGGAGGTGGACAGAACTTAAAGAACTTCACCAACAGGCAGTCAGTTCCCTTTGAACTGCCAAGTAGAGTTAATGACAGGTTTAACTTTCTCCTTTTCAGGTATGATAAGAAGTATCACTTCTGAAATGATCCCAACCATTCATCACAATAATTAATATGTGTTTGCAAATTAGGAAGAAGGGATGAGAAAAGCAGATGGTAAGAGCCAGTGTACTTGTACCACTCCAATGTTTTATTGGCTAATTCAAAGAGGAATTACTATCTTATTACTAATACCAAATTGGAAACTTTTAGTTTTTATATCATTGAAAAATAATAACAAATAATATTTGTATGAACTATGTGTTGAATACCAGTGTTTTATATATATGTCCTCATATATAAACTTTATATGTTAATTTATTTTCAT
Organism: Dinomys branickii; assembly: GCA_004027595.1. Classification (NCBI taxonomy): domain Eukaryota; kingdom Metazoa; phylum Chordata; class Mammalia; order Rodentia; family Dinomyidae; genus Dinomys; species Dinomys branickii. The sequence goes on from PVLD010030530.1 coordinate 12,676, forward strand.
TTTATTATGGAGTTAACTGAGGCACAGACAGGTTATGGGATGCACCCATTCTAGCATTTTAGCTAGCAAGACATGATAACTAAGGAAAACCAGAAGTTAATTTGTGAAGTGGGAGAGGGAAGCCTTATTTATCATTGTATAAAATTTTATGTCAATTTTAATAGATTAGCACATAATATTCCTATTTTTCTATATCTAAACTAATGCTACATAATTTACAGAAAAAATCTCTTTCACATGAAATACAAATTTTAAATAGCACTGAACTATGAATGAGGAGCTTGGAAAGCTAACAGTTTTTCCACAGTAACTACTAGATTTTTTAAAAATACTCAATTTTTTCCTTCCTACTCCCCTCCCTCCACTATTTTGGAACCACCAATATAGACGAGAGAGCAGAGTTCAAAGTAAACAGAGATTTCAGGGCGCCCACCTTTTATGGGCATAAAGAAGGCTGAGAAATCTACTCAGCTAAAAACACAGACCTTCTTATCAAAAATGGAAGATGACTCAGGAAAGCAGGGAAGAGACCAGAGGGAAAAAGTATGAAACATCAAGAGATGCCAGGCAGAACCACTGATCTTGGCACGGTGCCGTGCACCTGTGTGTTGTCTTTTGAACGACATTTCTCTGCAGGGGTAGCATGTGTTAACGCTGCATTTTGAAAGATAGTTTATGCCTCACCTTCACAGATCCGCAGATCACGATAAACTGCCAGAGGATCACAGTGAAGAGTATCATCCATACCTGGGCTGATTTACATAATGAGATCCTAGACATCAAGCATAACCCAGATACTGTAACACAACAAGGTTCTGATGACCTTGGAAGTATACCGAAGGCATTTTGCAGGTGGGAAAATTGTTTTTCACTGGGGTTAGGGTTTACTATTCAGTAATTGCCAGCTGAGAATCTTGAACGTTTTCTCTGCGAGACTCTTGCTGTTCCTGCATGCTCCCAGAGGGAAACCATACTAAGGTAAGAAATATCAGACAGCAGGGCAAAACTGAGTTAGGGCTTTATCAGGGCCTCCACCGACTGTATGCATTCACTGGTGCAGGTGTGCATACAGCCAAATTGGAATCGAAATTTTCCTGAAGTCAGACTGAATTAAAGAGCTCTGATGATTCTACAGGTATTTTCTAAAAGTGTATATTTTTTCCTGGAGATAGTATTTGTGTTGTCCTATAACGAGAGGTTTTCATAGCACTTCTGCTACTAGTCGGGGTATCATGATTCAGTTCTAGCCAGTGGCTTTGCAGTGAAACTAACGGGTCCCCTTCTCAAGTCTGGTGCATCAAACCTCCCTATGAAATTCCCAGTTCTCTTTCTTTCATTCTTCAAGTTGCCCTTGACCAAAGCCACCTTGAAAATTGTGTATTGAGGGCAGCAGAGGCTTTATTAGCTTAAATAATTTTGCTGGAATATCATGCATAGTGTTTAAAAAATGTGAAGTTACGCTACACAACTAAAAATAATTTAAAAATTGGAGATATTATGTTTGTACATTTGCTATGATTCAATACTTTTCTAAAGAACATGTCGCCCAAGTTTTCTGAGATGTTAGTTTTCTACTAAGATCTCTTCCCCTTCCTTATTATATAAAAATATGACAAGCAATAAGTGATAGCTTTAATGACAGGAGACTATCAGACTATTCCATTCTCTGCATCTTCATGGCCACCAACATAATCCAAGTTGTCCTCTTCTATTGCCTGCGTAACAATGACAGTTTCTTTTTACATCTGTTTTTGTCACCCTTCAAAAAGCCCCCAAGCTTTACTGAAAGTGGTCTTTTTCCGTGTGTTCATCGCTCCCATCACACCCATCAGTGATCTCACCTTGTCTGACCCAGGTTAATTTCACCTCCTTCATCAAATCCTCTCTTATTCCCACTGCATTTGCTGGGCTTAACCCGCTTTATCTCAGCTCCTGAATGCCTGTGCTCTTTCCATCAAAAGCTCATCTCGGGACTTGAGAGCTATTTCCTTAGGGATACCTTGGCTGATCCTGAGACTGAGTAAAGTTTTTATTCACTTTGAAAATGTTTTAAATGTGTGGCTATTTTTTCTCACTTTGGAAATATTTTAAATGTTTGGCTATTTTACCAAATATTTTTAAGTGTTCTGTTCTTATGGTTTAAAAAATATTTTTATCCTATAGTGAACTTAATGCATAACTGAATGCACAGTGTAAGAGTGAGCCCCACTGTGAATCATGGACACTGAACGCCGCTGATGTGCTGGCATCTGATCACCAGTTGCAGCGTCTGTGCCAGTCTGAAGCAAGCCGCTGACAACGAAGGGGTTTGTGGGCCAGTGAGCTCACACAGTTCTCTGTACTTTTCCATTCAATTTGGCTGTGAGCCTGCAATTGTTCAGAAAATAAAGTCCATGAGAAGCTAGTGGGGGCTGGGGGTAGAACTCAATGGTAAAGTGCTTGCCTCATATGCTTGAGGTTCTGAGATCAATTCCCAGCATGAGAGAGAGAGAGAGCGAAAGGGAGAGATAAGAAGAGAAGGAAGGCAGGGAGGGAGAGACGAGATACTTCTGTTCCTTTCTCTACATGGTTTCATCTGCTTTTTTCCCAGTCCAGATAGCACTACCTCACTCACACACCACAATTCTTGAAAAGCTGCACGGAGAGTTGTGCCAGCAAGGAGAATAAAAGTCTCGTTAAGCCACAGTCCAGACAGGAGGTGCAGCTACCTGTCCTTCAGCTCTGATACTCTGCTGGTGCCTCTCAATGGCTTGATCTCTTTAGGAAGCTGGGAGCAAGACAGTCCAGCTTGCGGTCTCTTGAGGCAGACACTCAAAAGCAGAAAACGGGCTATAGAAGTAAAAAGGTAATTAAGTAGGGGCCAGTACATATTTTGCACGGGACCAGATAATAAATATTGGAGGCTTTGCGGGCCATATCATTGCTATTGCAACCCTTCAGCTCTACCCTTGTAGCACAGAGGCAGTCATAGGCAGCATGCAAATGAATGGGTGTGGCTGTTTCTGAAGTCAGGAAGTGGATCAGATTTGACCTGTAGACTGCAGACTGCCAACTCTTGGATACGAGGAAGAAATGAGACATCTAGTTCGTCAATATAAAGAATGTTCCCTCGTCTTTGAATGGCTCTATTGTGTTTCACTGTGCATTTGGAGTTAATGTTATTTTCCTAATTTCCTACTGATGTCTGCTTATTCGTTCCAGTTTTCATCATCACAAACAATGTGCAGTGTTTAACCACATATATGTATCATACCCTATGTATGAAAGTAACTGAAATGTTAATTTCTAAACATGGAGCTCCTGAGACAACACGTATATGCGTTTGTAATTATGAGAGTGTTCAAAGTCACCCTCTGCAAGAGCAATGCTAATTAAAATTCTGAACTACGGTGTATGAGAGTATCTTTTCCCCTAGAGTCCTATCCATGGAATATATTAAACTATTTGGACCTCTGCCATTCTGATGAAAGAGAGAACGTATGCCTGTACAGTTTTAATTTGTATCACTTGTACAAGGAGTGAAGTTGAGAATCCTTTCTTACTGTTAGGACCTATTTTTTGTGTCTATTCTGCAAACTGCTGATCTCACACTTGATTCATTTTTCTCTTGGTGTGTTCACCATTTTCTTTTCAATTTCTCCGTGTTAACGATTTTAGCCCTTTGTGATATAAGTCGCAAAATTTTTTCTCTTACCATGTTACTTGCCTTTTATTTGCTATGGTAGTTTTTTTTTTTTTTTTTTTTTTTTTTTTTTTTTTTTTTTTTTTTTTTTTTTTTTTTTTTTTTTTTTTTTTTTTTTTTTTTTTTTTTTTTTTTTTTTTAGTTTTCCTCCTTTATATATATATTTTTTTATTTTAGAAACATAAAAGTACAAAAACCTATTGACAAACAGACACCAATTATCATAGAAAATATTACAATCACAACTAATCTATAGACAAGGTGACATGGTCTCAACAATTGTTGTTGCTTTATCCATTGATATCTTCGAATTGTAGCTGTATGGACCCCTATACAGACATGCAAATTTAGTCAGACAGTTGATCCTCTCAACAACA
>PVLD010030531.1:0-16726 GCA_004027595.1 Dinomys branickii
CCCTTCAGTGTCTTGGCCTCCACTGCCTTCCACTCGTTGTTAAGGCCGTTTGTCCTCCTCCAGGGTGGATCTCAGCTGAGTCCTCTCTCCTCTGTGTCCCAGGGCTCCTCCTTGGTGCTGGTTCCCGCTCCTTGCCCACCAGCCCTGCAGTGGCCATGCTGGCCCCCGTGGTCTCCTTGCTTCCCATACAGGAGTCAGAGCGCTCTTAAAATGTTAACAGGGTCACAGAGCTTGTGGACCACTGCTTGTGGTCTTTCCCCGGCAGGGCCCTGAGCAGAGTCTCAGCTCCTGCTGCCTGTGGGGCCTGTGTGTTCCTGTGGTCTCCTACCCTCGGTGTCACCTGAAGCCACGTTGTCACTCACACTGTGTGTGTCTGGCCATACCTTGTCCTTCCTTTCTTTCTTATTTTTGGTACTGGGAATCAAACTCAGAGCCTTGCACTTGCCAGGCAGGTGCTTGTGCTGCTGAATTATATCCTAGGCCTCTTCCTCTCTTTCTTAATGACCTTTGCTTGCTGTCTCCGCAACATCCCTGGGCTTCTTGGCCTCCAAGACCCTTTCATAGGACCTCTACCCTTGTATGCCTGTATGATGTGATACAGTGCCAGGGGTGACTCTCGGGACAGTGGAGAGTAAACTCACAGTGCACCTGAGGGGCAGGCAGACCCCAGAAGCACCCAGCATGGAGCCTGCATGGAGGGCACTTGGGAAATAGCAGTTACTGTCTCTTTCCTTCTGCTTCTTCCCCTCTTCATTCTGTCCTCTCTCCCTCCCTTCCTGGTTCTCCATCCTTTCATCTTTGAGGTCATTGATAAGGAAAGTAATGTTTGGAGTCATAGTGTGAGTGTGACACACACACACACACACACACCCGTGCTCCGTGGAGGAGTTGGGTGCTAGTTCAGGAGCTGAGTCATATTTCTTGGTTCCTGGTCCCTTTGTGCAGATGGCAGAGCCATCCCTCACATACTAGTGGAGCCCAGGCTGTGTGAGAGGCTCTGCTAGGCCCCAAGGATGCCCAGAGAAGCACCAAGGTGGATCTTAACTCCTGAGGGGGCTCCAGAGCCGGGAGGAACCTAGGGTATGGGAAGAACTGAGAGGCCCCGGCAGCACAGGAAAGGGCAGTGGGGTGGCTTTGGGGCATGTGTGGCCTGAGCCACGTCTCCAGACAGGTTATTCTGTGCAGAAGGAAGAGCAGGCCAACAGCAGCAGAGTGTGCAGGAAAGGACTGACTTGATACTGCTGGGCCTGGCAGGATCAGACGGAGGGTGAAGGGGAGGCTGGACAGGCCAGGCAGGCACTTCTGACTGTGCTGAGGGGGCCGAAGTGTGGGTCGGGTGTGCCTGTGCGGAGGTGGGGGTGGCGTCAGGGAGACGTGGTGAGGAGACCAGTGCAGAGAGCCGCGGCGAGGTGCGCACGTGGCCTGCATTACGGGGCAAACGTGGATGGAGAGGGGCTGAGGTCAAGAAAACTTTCCAAGGCAGGTTGGTTTGAGGTGCCTTCAGGGGCCCCCGGCCGCTCAGGGAGGGAGAAGCCTGGCTGCACAGCCTCCTGCACAGATGAACCCTAGGGCACCCTCCCTAATTCTAGCCTGTTCTCCTGATTTACCAGGGCAGCCTGGGTGTGCCCCAGGCCCAGAGTGCGCCTCCTGCAAGAGAGCGTTTTCTCCCTACTTCAAAAAGGAATCCATGTACCATCTGCCCTGTGACCACCTCCTGTGCCGACCCTGCCTGGCTGAGAAGCAGCGCTCCTTGCCCATGACCTGCACAGCCTGCCAGCACCCCTTCGCCAGCCAGGACGTGGTACGGGTACACTTCTGAGTGGCCAACCTCTGCTGGAGGTGGCCGTTGCTGGACAGCCCCAACAGGGAGCAGGATTGGAGTCGCAGCTTCCCTGTTGTCTGGCCAGTGATAAGCACAGAGCTGCCTATTCTTTTTCCAGGCTTTTGTCACTTCACAGTGCAGCACATGGACGGGGTGGGGGTTCACTTCTGCTCAGGTGGCCACGAGATAACAAAGCCATAGGCTGGGCTGGGAGGCCGGGGAAGATGTCCCTGCCTTTCTGTACCTGCCGTGCCCCCGTCAGCGCCTACCCAGGCCAGGCACCCCTGTTAAAGGCACCCCACGCAGTCTGCACACCCCCTCCCAACAGAGCCTGTGGAGTGGGACACAGTGGACTGCTCAGGGTCATCCAAAAGTGGACCACATGGGGCTTGGGGCGCATGACTAGTCCCTGTCCCCAGCGGGCCGACTCTCAGAGCCTTAATAAAGTGATGGTTGACATCCTCCTTGGGGAGCGCTTGGTGGTGTACTCCTGTCCTCCGTGTATCTTCCAAGTGACTGTCACAGAGCAGCCATGAGTGACCGAAAGGATAACGGCTGGAGTTTTCGGTCCACCGTGTGCGTGTGTGTGTGTGTGCGTGTGTGTGTGTGTGCGTGTGTGTGTGTGCGTGTGCGTGCGTGTGTGTGTGCGTGTGTGTGTGTGTGCGTGTGTGTGTGTGTGCGTGTGTGTGTGTGTGTGTGTGTGTGTGTGTGTGTGTGCGCACGCGCGCGCGCGGGTGGGTGCTGCACAGGGTTTGCAGTGGGCATCACCATGGGGGCTGCGCAGCCTCCCTCTGCCAGGCTCTCATCGGGACCTCCTGTGCTACCTGTGGTGCGTTTCAGGAAAAATACTTGTTTATGGGGTGCCTTTGTCTTTTTCTATTCAAAATTTAGTTTTATGGAGTCCCCAGAGGGAAAATACGAATTCCTGCAACTTTGTTTACCATATTAAATAGCTCCTAGTCACCAGAAGACTCAAAATATATGCCACACTGTCTGTGCCCTTCTGAGCACACTGAGGGAGAAGCAGCCTGCCTTCTGCTTTGTCCTTGAGGTTAATGTCAAGTCTTGTGCACAGGCCTTTGTTCCTTGTCCCCTCAGCCACCCAGGGCTAGGGCCCGGGATTCAGAGATCTACCTTTGTGCTCAGGGAATCTGCATGTGTCAGAGTTCGCAGGGGCTTTGTTCATAAAGGTGGCTGTGAAGGGGTGGCCCACTCCACCCCTTCCTCACCGGCACGCACCTGGGCACAGGCCTTGTGTGACGCTCCAGTCTGCACAGACAGCCCAGCGGGCCCTTCGGCCGCCAGCATCTTCCCATGTAGGGGCTGCCTGCCCTCTGCTGTGTTCCTGGGAAACCCCAGCACGTGCCATGCACCTCACCGCACCCCCTCCCCCAGCAGCTCTGTCCTCAGTGCTGAGTGCTGGGTGCTAGGAGCTTTTCTCTCGGGCAGAGTCCTCTCCGCCCTCCCCTGGAAGCCACTGTGGAGTCCATTTGACAGCAGAGCTCCCTCCTTTCTGGCACAGGTGCTGGAGGTGCTGCTGGAGGCTGGGGAATCTGCATTGTGCTCAGCCTTTGCTCCCCAGGCAGCTTGCGGGAAACCAGGCACAGGCCGGGCAGGACCTGCCCCGCCCCAGGTGGTGCCACGCCAGGACCCCCCCCAGATGTGTGCATTTTGTCCTTACTTTACAGGTTCCCCCAAAGGAAGTGCCGTCTCACCGCCCTCGCCGTGAACGTGCTGAGCCACAGTGGGCTCCATTTTTCTCCCCACGAAATGGGAGTAAAATTTCTCTTGCCACCAGCTGGCCCTGAGGGCAGTTTATTTTTCACCAGGCACAAGGCGGCTTCCCAGTAAATACGCAGAGTTCAGCTCCACTGACTGAGATGACCCAGGCTCCATGGCTTTGCCACATGCCCGCTGCCGTCCTGGGGTCCCTGCCCCTCCTCTGACTGCACGACCCTTGTGTCTTCTGGTGTCTTTGACTCAATGGGTGTAAAGCACAGAGCTTGAGGCTGGTGGGAGGCCCGCTGTGGGCAGGATGGTGGGCAGCTGCACGAGGCTGGGGTCCTGGGGGACTCGTCGCCAGGTCTGCATCGCCAAGGTGCCCAGGGAGGCACAGCAGGCTACCCTGTGGGCCCAGAGTCTCCGGTCTTTGGCTGCCCCCTGTCCTCACCTGCAAGAGTCTGGGCCACACCAGGTGCCATCGCTCACAGTTGCCCCTCCAGCTCTAGCTGGCAGAAGGGAGGCCCTGTCACAATTAGCCCCAAATGGAGAAGTAGAAGAACGAAATGGCCAGAAAGAAAAGGAACAGCTGCTCGGTGCTCACGGAGAATCCTGTGCCCCTGCAGCTGGGCAGCTGTGCCCTGCAGACCTTGGGTGCCGGGGCTGAGCAGGCTTCCCTAGCCCTACGCTTGCTCCACTTCCTCCTGTAGGGCTCCAGCTTGAGGCCACTCAGCTGCTGGGCACCTTTCCATTCCCCGGGAAACACGGGAAGTAGGTCTGCAGACAAACAGACCTGCCCCTGTTGCTGAGCCTCCCCCGGTGGCATTGTGATGCCAGCCCGACTGCCATTGTGAAGGCCACTGGGGCGGGGTGAGGCTGCTAGGGCTGGGCCCCTCCTGCAGAGCTCCCACAGGGGGCCCTGAACCAGCGCCCTGCTGTCACCTGGCCCGCCTCCCCACCCGCCTGCATGTTTGGGAGGGGAGGGGTGGGTTGGGGATTGGCCAGAGCTGTGCTGTCGACTGCAGTAGCCTCTAGCCACATGTGGTTCTTGACTTAAAAGCAAATATAATTTAAGACTCAGTTCCTAGTCCTCCCAGCCACATTTCTACAGTAGTCACATGTGGCTGCTGTATCGGACCACGCACACAATGACCAGTTCCACCGCAGTCCTGATGCTGGATCAAATCAGAACTTGCTGAGACTCCTGGTGAGCCCCTTCTCACTATGAGCCTGTCCATGGGAGAGGAGAGAAGACCCTACTTGGGAAGAGCAGCGTGGTGTGCGGAGTCCTTCTTGAGATGGGGGGTGGGCAGAGAAGGGCTTGACCCTCATTCCCCTTGCCCCAGGCACTGGCCATAGCCTTGAGTGGCCGCCCCTGACCTGCACACTCTTCGTACCAAGAGCTACCCAGAGTGGCCCTGCCTGCCACTCTTAATGGCCCAGAGGTTGATGCGATGTCCCGACCACACAGAGATGAGGTGAAGGGGGAACAAAACCTTAGGTGGTGCACATGTTTTTTCCATGAAAGTTGCACCAATAACAAGATGACACCACCTGTAACCACATGATCAAAACATGACTGCTGGGATCTTTGGTGTTTCCCCTTCCAGTACTCTCCTATAAGGAAAAAGGGGGTTTTGTTGTTTGGAGGGACGTCATTTTTGCTGTACTAGGGATCAAATCCAGGGCCTCACATACTTGGCATCCTTGGGGGAAAAACAAAAAAAGCTTGTTTGCAGATGGGAAAAATACTACAAAGCAGTGAAACAACTACTGTAAAAATCCAAAACAAGGGTCAAGTTGTTATGGAAATAGTGTGCTATAAAAGGTGGAATCATAACAGTACAAATGGGCCTTTCACCAAGTGGTGCTGGAGTCACTGGGAACAAGAAACTGGGTAAGAATTAGAGGAAGATAGCCAGGCATGGTGGTGACTCCTACAGTCCATGCATTCTAGGAGGCCGAGGCAAGAGGATCCTAAGTCTGAGCCCAGCCTGGATAATTTAGTGACTTGGCACAACCCTGTCTCAAAAAATTTGTAAAAGTACCTGAGGATATAGCTCACTAAAGGCCTTGAATTCCCCAGAGCTGGGGTGGAGGAAGAGAACAGATCAACAAATGTTAGTTAAAATATAAACATAAAACTGGGAAAATAATTTGCAACTTGTATTACAATCGTTAAGGTCCATATAAAAATAAGACATTTATAAAGAAATGCAGATGGCTTTCTTTTTTCAGTATTTCAGATTGAGCCACACACCCAGCTCTTTTAAAAATATTATTTGGGGACAGTCGTACTACGTTGCCCTGGCTGGCTTTGAACTTGTGATCCACATTCCTCAGCCTGTGTGTGTGTGTGTGTGTGTGTGTCTTTTTGAGTCAGGGTCTCACTATGCAGTTCAGGCTGGCCTTGAGCTCACTTTGTAGCCCAGGCTGGTCTTGAACTCATAATGATCCTCCTGCCTCGGCCACCTGAGTGCTGGAAATACAGGCCTGTGCCACCATGTCTGGCTCTGTCAGCCTCTAGTGTAGCTGATATGACAAGTGTGTGCCACTGTGCCTGGCCACGAATGGCTTTTAACATGTAAAAAATCCTCAATTTTGCTCATAATATGTTGAAATAAAAAGAACTCCAAAATTCAATTTCTTGGCAAAAATCTCAATATTTGGCCACGGCCCATTGGTGAGGCTATGCACGTATTAACAGCTCCTGTCACACCCTGCTGGGGAGATACAGAGGGTATAACCTTCGTCCTGGGGCATGTGACAGTACCCAGCCAGGTCTCACATCCTTTGGTGCAGCCGCCCTACTTCTAGGATTACAGTCCAAGCATCCCCTGGAGAGATGTGTAAAGAATCCCTGCCTCTGGGTGTGGTGACACACCTACACCCCCAGGGACTCTCTGGGCTGAGGAAGGAGGCTCACTTGAGGCTAGAAATTTGAAGCCAAACCCAAGAAACCGACAAACACACAGAGACCCTATCTTTAAAGAAAAAAGAAAAAATCCCTGCCTTACCAGAAAGCAGGTTGATCTTCCAGGGCTGGCCTTGCAGATGCCAGGAGCCATCAGCTTGCATGGAGGGGCCAGCTGTATCCAGCCTATCGGGCCCAGGAACAAATGACTTACACATCCATAAATTTGCATGTGTTATCCAGGAGGTCACAGAGACCTCAAAGCCAAGCACATTAAAAATGCTTGCATTCAAAAGCCGGGTGTGGTAGTGCTCTTCTGTAACCCCAGCATTCGGCTGAGACAGAAGCATTATCAGAGTTTGCAGCCAACCTGGGCCACATAAGGAGTTCAAGGCCAGCCTGATTCCTGTAAGCAAGATCCTGCTCAAAAATAAATAAATAAATAAATAAATGAATGAATGAATGAAGTTTTCAATCAAACACTTAAAAAGGGGGCTGGAGTATAGCTCAGTGGCAGAGTGCTTGCTTAGCAGTACATGAAGACCTGGGTTCAATTCCCAAAACCTCAGCAACAACAAAAAACAAAAAAGGAAGAAGGAAGGAGAAGAAAAGAGGAAGAGATGGAGGGGAAGAGGAAAGGTTTCCAGGTACTGAACACAATTCACATCACTGCAGTTAGCAGGAAGCCGAAGATGAGCTCAGTGAGGAGCTGGTGTGACTGGCTATAGCTGAGCTCACCAGCTACAGAACCTGTGGGAACCTTTGCAGTTGGGTCCAGACTGACCACACAAAGTGGGAAGCGCAGCAGTCTCTTAGTGGAGCACCAGCCTCATGACCAGGCAGCCTCTGAAAATTCACAATTACTATACTTTTAGGCACAAAAAACAGATCCTTCTCCAAAGAGCTACATTTTGGTGCCCACACAGCAGCGGCTGGGGCCAGCAGGGCACAGGATCCAGCCAAGGTGCGTGATGCAAGTGACCGAAAGAGATGGGGTTCAAGCAAATCGGGGGGTTGGGGAGCTGTGCGGGAGTCAGTGCCAAATGCACCCAGCCCGATCATGCCAGAGTTGGAAGGTATGAGGGACAGGCTGGGGAGTCTCAGGAAGACCTGAGTATAGGAAGGTGGGCTGGCACCACTGAGACCCCTCTCAGCTGGTGGGGAGAAGGGGCTCAGAAATGGGAGGAGCAGATCCATGTGTGGCTGCACATGCCTGTGAGGCTGGAGTTCAAGGCCAAGTTTAAGGACAGCTCAGGCACTAAGCAAGATCTGTTCTCAAAATAAAAAAGGGTTCAAAATGTAGCTCAGTGGTGGAGTGCTTGCCTGGCATGTGTAAGGTCCTGGGTTTGTTCCCTAATACCCCCAAAAAAGAAAATGGAGGGGCAGAGAATCCGGATGAGGGCGAGAGAGGCTCTGGCTGGGCTGCCCCTCCCAGGGTCCCTCGCTGACTCTTGGTCCTACCCCCTTGGGCCCTGAGCCCAGACATCAGCTCTGACTCAGCTGATCAAATGCAACCCCATGGCTCCCTAATTAGGAAGCCTGTAATTAGCCTGTCTCAGAAGCTAGAGCCTCCAGAGAAGGCCCCTTTCACCTGCCTTCCTCTTGCCACCCACTGGATGAGCTCAGATTGGGGGAGTGCTGGCCCCTGGGACCCTCGAGGTGAAGGGGAGCATGATCACAGGGGTGATGAGATGCTGGGGCACGCACTTAAGCACGCAGAGGCCTCAGGAGGTGACCTTGCTAATGAGATGGTGGAAAGATCCTAAGCAGCTCAAACTTTGTTTCCTCCACCTTGTGCTCAGGGACAGGCTGAGGTACCGGCCACATCTGCATGGTCAGGCTAAGCCCTGCAGGGCTGAGGCCCAGGCTTAGGTCCCCTCTTGGCTAACCACTGTTTGCCCCTCTTCTCAACATGGTGGGGGGAGGTCTGCCCCAGACCCCTCATTCTCGTCTCCTCTGGACCTCAGGACCCTGTGATGACTGCAAATGACTGCTTGACCCTGACCTTGTGGTCTCTTCCTCTCCTGACCCAGGGTAGCTTGTGGCTGGCTCGGCTAAGAGGATTAGCCCTGTATGATTTCTGTAACTCTTATGAGATGCTATATCTCTTGTTTTCTAGAATATTCCACAATGTCTTAGTTAACTTTTCTTCTTGCCGAGACATAATGCCTGACACCCAAAATTAAAGGGGGAAAGGTTTATTTAGCTCACAGCTTGTACAGGTTTCAGTCTACAATCAGCTGGCTCCAAGGCAGGGTGGCATGGCAGACAGGCATCACAGGAGAGAAAACAGTTCATGGTGGCCAGAGGTAACGAAGCAACAAGGGGCAACTAGGGCTCTTTCTATCCCTTATATCTCATCCAGGGTACTGAGAGCAGATAGCCCTCATCCTCTTAGTCCTAGTGCCCTGAGCCTAGCACTGCACCACGAACCAATCCCAGCGCCACACACTCTAGATCCAGCCACCTCTGAAAAAGGCGAATCTATGACTGCATGAAGCTTTGGGGCGATGTCTAAACATAAGCCGTAACATTCTGCCCTTGGCCCTCTAAAGACGCATGCATTTCCATTTATGCGAAAGCCATCTACTTCATCTCTAAGAGTTGCCAAAAGACCCACTTTCACATGGATGGCTCCTCTTCCACACTGCTCTCCAGGCATCCCCAGCCAAGCCTTTTCCTGCGAATGCCCTCAGACCTTTTCCATTCTGAGTGAACTTGCTCGTGTAGGCCAAAGATCTCAAGTTCAAGTATTTTAGGTCCTTGCATTCAGCAATTCAATGCACTGTGTACAGCCCGCTAACCCATAACAGCAGTCAGTTACCTGGACAGCTAGAAATGGTCAGGAGGTGTCAGTGATTTGAGCCTCTTTCGTAGCTTTCATCGTTCCATCCACCCTGTGACCACACTCCTCTGCTGGACGTGCAGGACCAAGTCAAAGGGAGACTTGTATTAACTAAAATTAACTTACTGCCATCTATCAAGGTCAGTTAAGTCTCCTCAGGATTTACCTTGGAACCATGTATAGCAACTCTCAGTTCTGTCAGTGTCAGCTGTCTGGATAAGTCACAGCCATCACTTCACCAAATTGCTTCCTGTGAAAGCTTGGGAGACATTTCTTTCCTGGTGACTCTTCAGCACACTATACACCACTGATCTCCTTCCTCTGTGTCCAACAGTCTCCTTATCAGGAGGTCAGGGACCCCCGAGTTACAGGATATCACAGGCAAGGTTCTCTCATGTCCTGTGTCCTCACTGACCCCGGAGGGCTGGAGCCAAAATATTGACTGTCCTCCTAGCCCATCTTTCTTTCTAGTTTTTGATCTCCAAATCTCAGTTGTTGAATATCTAGAAGAGAAGGTTAATGACATTACATTATAATGGGAGCAGTGAGTTTAATATTATAATTTTATCTAAATATAAAGCACTTTGAAATATAAAGTAGAACTCCTATTTCATACCAACCATGGGTGTTCTTTCCAGTTGTTGCATCCTTGTAGAATGTTAACAGGCAACAGTTATACAGCTCTGCACAGAAAAATTGAGGTCAAAAGCCATACATAATATTATAGCATGACAATCATGATGACATTTTTATAACACACTTAAATTTACATTTTGACAGAATAGTCTTTTTAGTCAATCATCTCTATCTAGAACATATAAGAAGCCTTCACCTAACTTGTTGTCCTTTAATGGAATGTCATCAAAGAAATTTGTGACATTATCTGGACTGCTTAATGTCCAGGCCTCTTTAAGTACAGTGGCACATACCTAGCATATACATCATGCAAATTTTTGTTATTATTATTGACTGCTTATCTCCTGTTGGTTTGGCATGAACCTTGTATCACAAGGAACTGGAGCACAAGGGAAAGGTAAGTATCTGAATCTGAAAGGAAAAGGCTATCACCATAAACAATCCTGGTTTTATATTTCGAAAGACCTGTACATCTGAAGGCATGAATACATTTACTACACCATGAGATTAATAGCAATCAGTTGTCATAGCCATATGAAAACTTTTGTTTCTTGGCTGAGGATATAGCTCAGTGGAATAAGTGCTTGCCTAGCAAGCGCAGGGTCCTGAGTTCGATCCCCAGTACCGCAAAAAAAAAAAAAAAGAAAACTTTTGTTTCTTAATTTTGTTTTGAACCTGAGCATCTTTAAGTCAGAAAACCTTATTGTCTTATTTCTAGAAAACTTAACCTATTGATGATGACCAGTGTAAACATGTCAGAATAATGTATTTTCAGCAACATTTATTAGGATGTCTTCCATAAGGCTGCAGAGATCACTGGGGCTTCCTATTAGTGAGAAAAGGATGGGATATGGTTTTTCCCAGGTAGCTGCTCCTTTATTCACCAAAGGGACCCTGACCGCTAATTCCCCACACCTGGGAAAGGTCCCCATTTAGTTACCTCTACAAATTTCTGATGACCTATGAGAAAACCAATTTTAACATATTTTGACCAGCTGACACCCAAGTGGGGGCACACTTTTTAAATCTATAAGACAAATTATGCACAAATGCTTGAATTATTAAATTATGAACAAATGCTTCAAAAATTCAAAAAAGAAAGAAAAAACATTGTTAAGCCCAAATAAAAACAGCTGTTTACAGATTGGATGAACAGACAAGCAAACATACACAGATAATATGTTTACAAAATCAGGGTGTACTCCAATATATTTTTGGCCAATTATAATAACTTTTTATAGTTTTAGAAGTTTGTAATTATAAATAGACTAGTGAGAATTTTTTGTAGGTCAACTAGCAGAGATCTCTCATAAGAAAAATTTAGAAGGGACTAAAACCTTTTATCAATAATATATATAATAATATTATATATATATCTATATAGTGCTTTATTTTGTTTTAAGAATACTGACAACTTTTGTGTCCCTTTCTTTCATGTAGCCTCCAGCCCAATCATCCCTGCACACTCTGTCACTTACACCATCTCCTGGGCATCCTGGGTCAATTTCTTTAATTGGCCCAAAGTCAGGTCTAGTCCCATCCTCATCTGTCAGTTGCAGTGCAGTCTCTGAGTCATTACTGCCACGGGACTGAACACCAGCTTCTCGAAAAGCAGAACTCTGTCTCTGGGATGATACAGCTGGACAGCATGCTCTGGCACCCAGATAGGCCACTGAGCATTCTCCAGAAAGATACAAGCATACCCTCAGGCCCATATGAGTAGCAGGCTGGGTCCTCTCCATTGTCCAATATGAAGACCTTTCCAAAGGACACTTGCTAGCTTCTTTTCCCTTACCCGATTGACTGGTCAGTCTTTCTGCTGCTGTTGTGACTGAGAAAGCAGAAGTGGCTACTTGTGGTGCAGTTAAGGTTATCAGTTTTACTTTGGGTGGCTGTGAAATGGAAGTTGCAGTGAAACACTCCTCTAATGGAGAACAGTCTTCTTTACTCCCTGCAGCTCCTTCCTTATCTGGTTGAGCAAAGCTAGAGGGCTCAGGCTCTAGTGGGTGGGCTGTTGCTCCACTGTCCTTTTTTATTCAGGGCTTAATTTAAAGATAGTGCTTCAAACCAAATCCTATATCAAGTGCCTATATCAGTGAGCACTCTGAATCCAATTGCAAGGAATAAATTTTTGTGTTGGTTACTTTTCTCTCATTGCTGGGACAAAATATCTGATACCCAAAATGAAGAGGGAAAGGTTTAGCTCACAGTTAGCTCACATTTAGCTCACAGTTTGTGGAGGTTTCAGTCCACACTCAGCTGGCTCCAAGGCAGAGTGGCATATGGCAGAGGGCAACAGTTCATAATGATGGAAAACAGCAAAAGCAACAAGAGCAAAAGGGAGGAGTGGCAGTGGTAAGCAGTGTCTTTCTCTCCCTTACACTGTATGCAAGCTACCTGCCCCAGGGCAGGTGTAGCACTCACATCCATAATTCCAACATTGGACCATGAATCAATCATAAACTCTACAGGCTCACGCCATCACTGCATGTGGCTTATGGGGGACACTGAGACACAAACCATAACAATTTTCTAGGCTGCAGTCATGCTAAGACATAGAGGAAAGCTCTGTGGCTTTCTCAGCCTTCTGATCTTCTGAGCCCTAAACAGAATCTCCCATACAGTACAGCCTAAGGCATTCCAGCTCTACTTTTTCACCCAGCTTCGCTAAATCATTCTGAACTCTTCCCACAATCCATTCATAAAAGCTCCTGAACCATATGGTCAGCTATAGTCACAGCACTGACCCCTCTTGGGGGGGTTGCATACAATGTAAGGGAGGGAAAGAGGCTGCTTACCACTGCCATTACTCTAGCAAAATCTGTGTTAGTTACTTTCCTCATTGCTGAGACAAAATACCCAACACACAAAGTTAAGGAAGGAAAGATTTATTTCAGCTTCACACAGAGGCAGAAGAATTGCAAGTTTGAGTCTAACCTGGACAATAATTAGCAAGACTGTCTCAAAATAAAAACAGCAACGGGCTGGGCTATCGTTCAGTGCTGGTAGAGTGCTTCTTAGCATGTGCAAGGCCCTGGCTTCCATCTCCAGCACTGCAAAAAATAAAATGTCATCCTGCCACATCCTGCTTTCAGAGATACCTGAAGCACTGAGCCACACCACTGCCTAGCTGCTGACCACAGCTTTACTCTCTTGGTCTCCACTGACAGCAACACTGGTCACGGTACGCACAGCCTCAGTGGCGTGGGATCCAGCAGCATGTACTGCCCAGCCTGGGGCTTGGGGCTTGTCGCTTGTAGCTTTGGGGGTGGGCAGGTTTCCTCTCCCTGAGAAGGAAGAGGCTCAGGGCAAAGAATGCTTTTTCCTGGGATACATAGACATGTGCACCTATGGCTGACACTCTCTACGCTTGATTCTCCTAGGTTAGCAATGCCTTGTGGGTGATTTGCCCATCAGGGCAGAGGGGCCCTGGGCTCCACCTCTGACACTGCTAAGCAAATAACTAAACACTTCCTGGTGGCTTAGTCACTGTTTGGGCTCTGGAGCAGTGGTTTTGTTACCAGCGCACTGTTTATTACCTGACATCCCTGGAAAAATGACTCAATCTCTCTGTCTCTGTTTTCTGTCTGTGTGTGGGGATAAAAATACCCACCCCCCATGGGGTTTTATGCATGCAAGGAGGAAAAGATGGCAAAGGCTTAGCACACAGCTGGGGCTGGCACATGCCAGGGCTGTCTTTGTTACTCCTGGTAATGTGCTCTGGCCTGCATGTTCTGTTTGTGATCACATGCATGTGTGCGTGCGCATGCGCGTGCGCGCACACACACACACACACACACACACACACGCACCCGCACACGCGCACACACCTGCTCCTTTACACCCTCGCAGAAGCTGTCCATTCTGCCAGCTGTACCTCTCCCCAAATCACAGGCAGTGAGCCAGCTGGGGCATTCGTTCTGGCTGCGACCTCTCCTTCCCTGCTGCCTTTGGGCCCTTAGGTCTTCAGGGGAGGTGACTGTGACCTGGGTGGGTTCTGATGGCACTGAGGGATTCCAGGGGCCCAACATGTGCCTGGGCGTGCCCTCTGTGGTGCCCTCGCCCCCAGGTTCCTCTTTCCTGATGACTTTCACTTCCAAAGGCCCGGTCAGGGTCGCTCACCCGCTGGGTTGGCGGGAGGGGGAGGTGGTTGTGCCACCTGGAGGACATGGGGGTGAGGGTCCCAGGTAGGAATCAATGACTTGCTGCGGTGCAGCAGGGTTTTAGTAGAAAAGAGTTTGCCAAAATTATTTTTCCTCATTTATTTTTCTTTCAGCTTAGGTTAGTTTTGCAAGTTAGGAATGTTAGTGAGGCCTTTTGATATCTGATTTAAGCTTGGCATAGCCTCCTTCAGAGAGCTGATGTTCTGTCTGCCCCCATCCGTCTGACTTTATTCTGAGTAGCTCTTCAACCTGCCTCAGCCTCCAGATTTCTGGGATTATAGGTGTGCACTTCTACACCTGACTTGTGGCTGTGTGTGTGTGTGTGTGTGTGTGTGTGTGTGTGTTGAAGATGGGTCCTAGAGCTTCCTATATACACTAAGTAAGCAGCTCTGCCATGGAGCTACATGCTTAGATTTTCATAATTTTTATTTTATGACAGAAATTGTCCAGGCTGGCCTTAAACCTGCAATCCTCATGCTTCTGTTTCTGGCAGTACTGGGGATCGAACTCAGGACCCTGCGCTTGCTAGGCAAGCACTTATTCCACTGAGCTATATCCCCAGCCCCTATGCTTCTGTTTCTGGAAGAGTTGGGATTACAAGTGTGTATCACCATGCCCAGTGTGAGTGTTGTTTCATTTTGTTTGTTTTGTTTTTGAGATACAGTCTTACTCTGTAGTCCAGGCTGGCCTTGAACTCCTGGTGATCCTCCTGCCTCAGCCTCCTGAGTGCTTGTATTACAGGTGTGCACAAGAGTGGTATTTTTAAAGATCTTTCTTCCTTGTGAAAGATACAGATCAGTGCATTTGTCCCTGGAGACATTATGGTTCCATGGTGGGTTTTACAGCGCCTGGTGTTTATGGTAGGAGGGAGGTAAAGACAATTTGTGCACAAAGGCCCCAGAGTATCTGCCCTTTGTCTGGGCTCTTTCCCCTGGAGAGAACTTGATCTAGCTTACTCTAAGGGGAAAGAGGAAAGGTCTTGTCTTCTTACAACGTTCTGCTGAAGTATGGTCATTGACTCTACCAAGCCCTGGGGGGTATAACATGTCCCACTCTTGATCTAAAAGGGACGGGTACAAGACTAGTGGTGCAGATGTTCTGCTCGGACAGGCGGAACCGCA
Organism: Dinomys branickii; assembly: GCA_004027595.1. Classification (NCBI taxonomy): domain Eukaryota; kingdom Metazoa; phylum Chordata; class Mammalia; order Rodentia; family Dinomyidae; genus Dinomys; species Dinomys branickii. The sequence goes on from PVLD010030531.1 coordinate 15,221, forward strand.
GATGGACATCAGCTTGCCTCAGAACTGGTGAAACCTGGAATGCACAAATCTTCCAGGAACACTAAATAAACAGAAATGTAAAGCTGGAGAGCTATGATAGGCAGCTTTGGGTGTGGGGTGAGTCAGGTGAGATTGGTAGCATTGGAGCCTCTGGTCTCATTTGGCTTCTTTGTGTGTTTCCTTCATGTTAACTTCCACTTGTCCTGAGCTGTTTACTTAAGTGCAATGCATAGAGTTTACATTTTCTTCCCATTTCCCCAATATCTATTATACGTTTTGGTCCTTATTTACACTTTCAGTTTCTCACACCAGAGAAACAATGTGATATTTATACACATGTGTCCAATTTATTTCACTTAAGAATATGATCTCAAGATACATCCATTTAACTAGAAATGTCTCAAGCTCATCCTTTGTTAGGGCAGAGTAGTATTCCATTGTATTAAAAGACCATATCTTTTTTTTTTATTTTAAAAAATAAAAGCACAAAAGCATATTAACAAACACACAAATTAGCATAAGGAATAGTACAATCAAAGCTGATTTACAGACAAGGTGACATGGACTCAACAATGGTTGTTGCTTTACCTATTGATATCTTCGAAGTGTATATACATGAACACAGATACAGACATATGAAATTGGTCAAACAATTAATCATCTCAACACCAGAAAAACACAAAAAACAGAAAACAAAAGATAAAAAATTAAAAAAAACCCAACAATATTGCTGCTTTGCATATCGATATTTTCGAAATGTGTGCTCAGGATAACACATACAGACATACAAGATTGATCGAATAACCCGTCATCAATTATTCCTTAGCATTAATTGATATAATACACTAGTAGAACCATGTTAGCCCTCCTGCACATATGTATATACATATATACATACATACATTTTTGCCTCTTTCTTTTCTCCTTTCCCTCGTCCCATCTGTTATTTGTTTTTGAACAGATTACCTTCGTATCTCTTAGTTTATATTCCCACCCTCAGGTTCTTACACCAGTGATACAATACGTTGCCTGCACATGTACCGCTGATTTATTTCACTTATGAGTATGGACTCCAGTTTTAACCATTTGCCTACAAAGTCCCCAAAACTGTCTCTCTTTATAGCTGAATAATATTCCATTATATAAAAATGCCACAATTTTTTAATCCAGTCTTCTGTGGATGGACACTTGGGTTGCTTCCACATTTTACCTATTACAAATTGCGCTGCTATAAACATGGGTGCACATATATCAGAGTGATATGATGTTTTCAGATCTTCTGGGAAAATACCCAGAAGGGGAATAGGTGGTTTGAATGGAACCTCTAGACCTAGTTTGCTGAGAAATCTCCAAACGGCTCTCCACAGTGGTTGCACCAGTCTGCATTCCCACCAGCAGTGTAATAGAGTCCCTATTTCTCCACAGCCTCACCAGCATTTGTTATTGGATGACTTTTTCATACTGGCCAGTCTTACTGGGGTGAGATGAAATCTCGATGTTGTTTTT
>PVLD010030532.1:0-16732 GCA_004027595.1 Dinomys branickii
GACTTTCCCACGTCTCGCCCCGGCAGCCTGGTCCGCCCTACCACATCTCCCCCGGCATCTCAGAGAAATATGCCCAGTTTAAACTTCCCAGCCGAGGTCCCGGCATTCACGCTCGCCAAGTCTGTCTCGAGCTGGTGGTGTTTATTAAGGAGGTTCGCTCCCTTGCTGCTCACCTGGTCGCCATCTTCCCCGGATCCCTACAGAGAAACTTCTTCCATGCTTGGCTTCTTAAAGTGTTTTTCTTTTCTGTGTATTACACTTTAACTTCTGAGTTTACTTTTCCATTTTTCCATGACAGTATCCATATACCTTTATTAATACTTATTTAAACACCTCCCCTTGACATCATAGTATCATCCTTTTGTAGTGAGAAACTTTTTTTTTTTTTTTTGGCTGGGTCTCACCAAAAGTATTCATGTCTCATGACTCAAGCTCAATAAATGTTTGTATATTGTGAGAGTCGCAAGTTGATATTCTGGCCACAGAATCAGCAAATTGCATGTTTTATGAAGAAATAGGACTGTGTTTGCCATTTATCAATGAGAGTAAATATTTTTCAATCCATTCTGTGTTGCATATTCCCAAATAGAGTCCAGCAGTGGGAGAAGCAGCCTGCCTCTTCAGAGATTCCCAGCTCTGTATGTGGGGTGGAGGCCTGGTGGGCCCGGGTTCTGAGAAGTCACATTCAGACAGCAACCTGGGACAGAAAGTAAGAAATGTGAGCCTGAAAAACTTTTGAAAGGGTTCTATTCTGAAGTGGTCAAAACACATGACAATGCTAAGAACAATGTAATGGGCACAGACCTCTAGTTCTTGTTAAATTCTCAAGAGAGAAACTGAAATGGAAACTCCGTTTAATTGGAGACGTCACTGCGGATTGTTGATTTTTCTGCAGAAATGGAGTCAGCAACAATAAGACTGAGTCTTCAGCTTTGTGAAGTAGCGTCAAGGAGAATCAGGTGCACCCGGGAATGACACAGAAAAGCTTTGTTTGGAAATGATTCTCATAAAGAAAGAAAAACTGGGAAGATAAAAGAATTTGTTAAAAAGGCTCATCCCAAGGCCAATTTGAACTTATAATTTGCTGAAGTTTAGGAACAAGTTTATCACATTACCAAAATATATTTCCCTTTCTCTTTCTTCTTGGTGCACATTATCAAAATTGTAAGAAAATATAGTTTTAGTTCTAGAAGTTGAAGCCAGGCCCTTCCCACCGAGCTACACAGCCAACTCCTTTTTAAATGTTGTTTTTATTCTGAGGCAAGGTCTCACTAAGTCACTATGCTGCCAAGGCTGGGTAATTCTGCCTCAGCCTTCCAGAGTGCTGGGATTGCAGGCATGAGCCACCACATCCAGCTATAAAATCTATTTTTTAAGGGAAGAGGGGTATCTTTCTGGTCAGGTTATGTCTGGTTGAGCTGTCACTTTGTTGATAAATTTCCTTGCTTTCTTGGAGTGGGGGTGGTGAAAAATCTGATCCTCTGCACATTTACCGAGAGCTTTTATGTCAACAGTGGAATTGTGTGTTCTTCCAGGTCCTGAAGGCAGGTGTTTTTGAGAAGATTAGCGATGAACTATAAAAAGATAAGAAGCAGAGTCTCTCCTTCATGCTGGATGGCCTGGAGATCAGGAAGCTTGGTGCAAATACTGCCTGTGTCCTGACAGTCAGAAGGAAAATTCAGGGGAAGGTGGTCCAAGGACATCAAGGAACAAGGATCCTCAGACACCTGCCTCTGTCCCTACCTGCGCCTCGTCTTTCTTCCCCCTTACCCTCGCCCGCATGTCTTCTTCCTGCCTTGCTCCCGTTTTCCTTCTTTCCTGCCCAAACTCTCTCATCCTGAGGTCTAGTCTCCACCCAAGTGTGTGTGAATCCATTTCCTCTCTGTCTCTTTCTCTGTCTTCTCTGTCTCTGTCTGTCTGTGTCTCTCTCTGCCTGTGTCTGTCTTTCTCTGTCTCTGTCTTCCTCCTTAGTCATGCATGCTGTATAATTACTATTTTATGGTCCATTGGTGTCTAATAATGATCAAACAAGTATAAGACTTGTTTCTGCAGATGGATGATACATGCATGATCTCAAGTAGTTTACGAAAGCTGCAGAGTGCAAAAAAGGAGAAAAGAAAGAAGAAATGAAGGAAGAGAAGAAGAAAGGAAGTGATGAGCTTGTAACAACTGAGACACTATAGAACATCTTAGAGATCGTAAAGCACCTCCCTGGGAATATAAATGAACTCAGTGACTGCTAGCTGCTGATTTTCTTTCACTAGATCTGCTCTTCAATGACATCATGTTATTTCAAGCTCCTGCTCCCACCCCCTTTTATTGCTACTCTAGTTTGACACAAACAGTTATTTAGACTTGTGCAGGGGAATTGAGAACAAACCCACATTTTGCATAGAAGTGACATGTAATTAACTCAGTGAAAGGAAAGCAGAAGAGCAACCACGCTGATGGGAACCCGGCAGCATCCAGGGAAAGGAATGCAGCTTTAATCAGAAATATAAAGTAAATCAAAACACCAGGATGGGTTGATTTGAAAGCATTACATGGATGTTCAAAACGGATTTTGAGGAGGACTCAGCATCACTTTCAGTTGCTGATTAGTTCTAAGGTGGTTTTCAGGGTAGTACGTTGCTATTTGTGAACTTTTGATCTCGGGTATTACAGCACTCAGGCCTACTTATTTACTATTTATTTATTTTCACAGGGGCCAGTGAGCACCATTTCCTACTTGCAGAGAAAAATCCAGGAAACCGCACATGTGCCAGGCAGTCCGGGGATGGTCACTCTCCATCCCCCCCCCACCCTTGTCCAGCCCGGGGCTGCGCCTCACCATCTGCTATTGCTGCTGCATTTCCCAGGCTTCCAGGGTAACTGCTTCTCTCTGGTTTCAGCCGGAGAGCTTGGAGGGCACCGGGGAGGTAGCAGAGGAGTCTCCTGTCAGCTCTTGCTCCTGTCCCTGTCAACATGCTCTGTGACAACACTTCTTTCCCTCCTCTCCGTAGCCTGGGGAGCTGCAGGCCTCCACCACCTTTTCTTGATTTCTCTGTTCCTCCACCAGCTCTGCATGACCAGTTCCCTGCCCCAGTTGAAGTATTTCTTACTCTATTTTTATGGTTCGGTTCTGCCTGATCTGGCTTCAGACATAAATTGAGAACCAATGAGACACACTATGTCTTCAAAAAAAACCTTCCTCTTACAAAAAGTAGAAGAATGAATATTTAGTTATATATTCCTTTATTTTAAGCTGTAGTTTGTATAGCCCCTCTCCTTTCAAAGTTCCATTCCAACGTACATTTGGTTATTTATTTGAGAGTGTGTTGCTAGCAACTCCTGACTTGGGGTGGGGTGGGACAGGTACAGGGAAGAGCTGCTGATTCCTCCAATCTGGTATTTGCCACATTTCACATTGCAGCTGAAGCTCCATTGGCTTCTTCCATGTCCAAACCTTAGCACATTTATAATCCATGAAAGGCAGGAAACAGGCCTAAATCTAATGGTTAATCTCACAAATGTAGAATAGTATCTTTCACAAAATAAATATTCACTAAATGTTTATAGAATTAATAGTGTTGGGAAGAAAATGATCGGATGCTCTGTGTGTGGTTTTAGTTTATCAATTTCTCATGAATAATGGGCTGTTTATATGAGCATCTATCTTCAGCCAATTCAGCTAGGTGTGCACAGTCTTTATTGGGTGACAGAAATGTACCTGGCAGCGCACTGTTTGAAGTGCGTACAGAGATGGAGACTTCATCTTATGCAAAACTAAACACGGGAGAAAAGTATAAAGCCAGACACCTAGGCAAATATTGGTTGCCTCAGAGATTCTGATTTTGGTCTGGTGTTTCTGCCTCTGTTAAATCCTAACCTGATTTTGCTTTCTTTCAGCTTATTTCATGAGCTTTGTTGGGGTGCACAGAAGCAGAGCCCGAGAAAAGGATTGTATTATACATGGGAGACAGTCGCACAAAGCACATTGGTCGGGGGTGGGGGAAGCGGGGCGGGAAGCAAGAGAGCTAACAGAGTGTATGTTCAGAAACAGAACAGCACTGCAACAGGGCTCTTGCTGGGGAACTCTAACTGACCAAAGGGCAAAAAGCTGAGGTGCTTCCCATCGACTCCAGCCATCTCTGCTTGAGGACAGCTCTCTCAGCTTTAACACCATATTCCTGTTGGTCAGTCCCATGCACAAAGTAAGCAAAGAACCTGAGGGAGACAAAACCTTCAGAGAAAGGACCGCAAATTCTTGCAGTGAGAAGACAATGGGTGGTGAGGGTCAAGGGGGAATGGATGGGGCACTTACAATATCTTTTATAAACATAAAATTATGGTATATGCTTAAGTTAACAGTCAGTAGAAGGTATCATATACGTGTAGATTTGTGGAGAGGGGTTGTTTGTAGATATAGCTACTGAGAACATGTATATATAGTTTCTCACCTTTGGATTGGTATTAGAAAGACAATATAAGATGACAAATGTCTTCAATCTTTCTTGCATGAAAGTGAAATCTGGTTATCTAATTCTTTAAAAATACATTTTTTATTTGTTTATTGACTCCAATGAGTATAACTAAATGTATCTCTAGGTCATGGCACCCAATGTGCACCTATATTTTACTTTTAACACCTCATAGTACATATGTTGTTTTTTTTTTCTTTTTTCCGGAACTGGGGATCGAACTCAGGACCTTGTGCTTTCCAGCAGGCACTTATTCCACTGAGCTATATCCCCAGCCCCAGTATATATGTTTTAAATGCACTAAGTCTTTAGTATTGGTAAATGAAAGGTGTTGTCAATTACATCACCATTTGTAAAATATTGATTTCAGTTATAATAGTTGCCACAGAGGTGTTACTTTAGTGTCCTGTGACATCCCCTCAGACCACATGATGGCAGGTGTACTCCTCACTACTGGATGGACTTAGGGCCTTCCTACAGGACTTGCTTTACATAATAAGATATTAGTTTATGTGATGCGAGCTGAAGCTTGTAAGCTTGTGGTTATTTTCTTGTGATTCTATGTTTTTACATGAAAAATCATAGCCAGATAGCTACTGATTCATTAAAAAATATTTTATTTTATTTTAAGAATAAAGGAAGAAAACATATTAACAAACAGCCATTTACAAAATAGTCTAAGAACAATACAAACAATACAGAGTGACAGACAAAGTGGTAGGAAATTAACAGTGGTTGTCGTATTACTATTGATATCTTCAAAGTGGTTTCTCAGGAAAACAAATAGAGACATGCAATAATGATAAAACCAGTAATTATCAACTGTTTCTTTCAGTAAAGCAATAGAAGACAGTAGTACAACTGTTGGCTATCTTGTATATACATATAGGCACTGGTTTTAAAACAACAAAATACACAAGGGTTAAATCTGGGCCTCTCATGTACTTTGAGTCAAGCCCATTTGAACTGATCTTTGATTGCCTTACTCACAAACACATGAACTACAATAAAACATTATTTTATTATTTTAAATAACAGCTTTACTGAACTAAATTTGTGCATGACATACAAGTCACAAACTTAAAATGTAGGATTCACTTGATTTTAGCATATAAACAGAGTTGTACAACCACGACCACAATCAAATTCAGATAATTTTTGTTATCTCAAAAGAAAAGGATTATTTTGGGCACTAAGTTTTGGTGTGATTTGCACAGAATACTTGAAGCATTAGCTGAATAATGTAGAGATTGAGTTAGCAAATTACTTTAGCATTAGAACAAGAGAGTATTGACTACCATGTATCCATTTGTAAAATATTAAGAATAGTCATAAGTGGATATTATTTTAACATTCTAATGTTTCTCCAAAAATAGAAATTGATCAAAAGACTTTTATTAACTCTATTAGCATGGTCCTAATGATGAAGGCAGAAAAGTAACACAAAGCAACAGAAGCTGTTCTTTACTCTAATAGTACCAAAGAGGGGCAAACACCACTTGGACAACATAACATCAGTATAGTCAAAAATATCCTCTGTGTCTTAAGTCAGATTTTTATAATCTTACACATATCTTTTCCAGTGATTATCTAACCCTGCTTGCACCCAATTCCTCCTATTATTTAGTATCAACCAATGTTTTTCTCTGTAGCATTTGTTACATTTCATAGTTCTTTTGTGTATCTGCTTATTAGCTGTGTCCTCTAGAGGAGCAGAAGCTTGTTAAGAACATTAACCTGTCTTTTTTGCTCATATTTGTGCCCCAACATGTAGTATCTAATAAATGATAGGTATCCAGTAAGTAGCTTTTTAACATGATGTTAACTAATCGTGACCGAGAATGATAGTACTTTACATATTTAGTTTACATATTTAGTTGTTCCTAAGGCATTTTTGTTAGCTGTTAGCTTTAAATTTCTGCTCTGTATCAATTCAGTGGATGCACCCACGTTCATAATAAGGTGTTACAGGAGAGTATGTAAATACTTTGAGTTGCATTAGATTAGATTTCTGAACAGAGAGCCATTTTTATTTAGCTTAGATTCCAGTGAAATGTATTCAATAGTTTCAGGTATCTGTCCTTCATCTAACTGAAACTGCACCCAAATGAAGAGGAAATTACCCACAAGCACATTTAACCTTTATTGGATTCTTCTGAACTTGTTCTTCATATCCTCTGGCAGCTGGCTTCAAGACAAGCAAGTAAGCACTACTTTCCAAATTGCATTTTAAAAATGTGAATATTGTGCCTGTTACTTTATGTTTTATGCATTGTTTGCAAATAGGAAACACAGCCACCTCATATTTTATGGATTTGCTTTGGAAAATGATTTCAAAGAAAGTTCAATATTAGTAATATAGGGTTTAACTCTAACCTTGTTGAATGCTCATTTTTCCTCTAGACATCCATTTTCTTAATGAAGATGATACTATAAGGTTCTACTGTGCTCTTTGGTCTCATTACTATAAAATGAGGAGGACAAGCATTGAATTATGGGTACTTGATAAATATATACATAGCCAATAAACTGTAAAAGATACTGTACGGACCTAGAATCCAAGCTTTATCAATATTTACATCTTTTTGTCTTCCACTTCTAAAATGATACCTGGGTCATACAAAACACCCAGTAAAATATGCAAAGTTCTTTAACTCTATAAAAATAAATAAGCTGAATTAAAATGGGAAAGTAAGCAAATAGATGTTTTTCCCTAGAGAAAGTATGCAAATGGCCTATAAGAACCTAAAAGAATGCTTAATATCATTCATCATTAGGAAAATAGAAATCTCTAGAATTGCCATAATCAAAACAACAGATCCTAAGAGGTATTAAAGACAGTGTAAAAATATTAACACCCTTACACATTGCAATAAAATGTAAAATGGAGCAGATATCTTGGGGAAATGTTTACTAGTACCTCACAACGTTAAACAGGAAATCGCCATGTGACCCAGCATTTCTGCTCCTAGGAATCTACCCTAGGAAACTGAAGATACATATCCGCACAAAATGTGGCACATGGACAGTCACATTAACTGTGGTAATGAGCATAATAAAACAATAATTATAATAAAAATTGAAAGTATAATGATTCCAAGGGAAAAAAGAGACACAAAAGGCCATGAGTTACATGTTTCCATTTATATGAGACTTCTAAAATAAGGATATTTACAGGTACAAACTCAAGCTCCCTTGCCTTGAATCATGGTGAACTCCAAGGTGTACCTTATGCTCCATATCCTTATAGGATCAGAGCGAGACTCAGATGATGCCTGAAGTGACACCTCGCAGAGCTTTTCCTCCCCTGCTCCTTCCTTATAACTTGTTCCTAGACACCATTTCTTGGTAAACTACTACTACACAAATCATGACCTCAGGCTCTGCTTCTGAGGACCATGAACTAAAATACAAGTACTAATCAGAAATTCTGGATTTAGCTTCCTGAGATGGCAAAGAGAAGAAGCTCCTCCCATCCTATTCATGGGACATTGTCAAAGCCTGAGGATGAGGTAATGTGATTGGATCCAAGTGAATTTAATATTTTTAACCCAGGATAATTTTTCCAGGTACAGCCTGAATTAAAACAATTACCACTTAGGCTAGGAAAAGACTGAGAGAACTCTGTGCCCTCAGCAGAGGTTTGTTCAATGCTTGTGAGGACAAAGAGAGAGGTCACAATGTTCTGGAAATAACTGGGAAATACACTCAGAATAGCTTTAGCCATGGAGATAGGAAAAATTTTCTAGAACAGGTTCTTGTCTATGGTTCATACATAATCAGCTGGCTTCTGGATAGTGAGAACAGCATCATAGAGCCTTCTAACGTAGATGACTCAGCTTCATGTAATGTTGTCCTTCAGCTTCAAGAGTAGATGCATCGGGATATTCCCAAAGGATTCATGGACTTATCAGAAAGTGGAGACACCTATGGTCCAGACATGGTTCAAGGATCTCCCACCAAGATTCATGTACTTGAAATTTGATCTCCAGTAGGTCAGGCTGTAAGCTAGTAGAATTGTGAGGAGGTAGAATTTAGCAGGAAATATTTGGACAATTGGGGACATCACTCTCCTGAGAGATTAAAAGCTTTGCAGAGGCTGTGGTTAGTTCCCAGGGAACATAATTGTTGTAAGAAGAGCAAGCTTGCTCCTGAATCTTTCTGGCTTCTTGATTTGCCATATGATTTCCTGTCAATAACATTGTCATCAGTGCGATTTCATCAGCCAGTCATTACTAGACACAAGGAGATGTTGGCACCAGCTCTTGAGCATCCAAATTTTTGAGATAAATAAGCTTCTCTTCCATATATATATTACCCAGCCGCAACCATTTTGTTATAGTAACAAAAACAGAGTACTATACAGAAATTGAAAAAGTATTGAATTTCTTACGAATCTGAACATTTTGGACTACATCATTGAACTATTGGATTGAACTGTTACTACTACATTTTCATATCTCGAATAGCAAAGTAGGTCAACACAGTGACCAATCGTCTACTCACAAATCCCTTCCTGTCCTGCCTTTTTGAATCCATCCACTTTTTCCATCTCCTTGCTGATCTCTTCAGCAGGTCACCTCGTTGTCCTTTCTTACCTGGGTCTTCAGCAGTCTTCTTACCTTTATCTTTGCTTCACTCAAATTCATTCTCTACATTGTGATTATCATCAGTTCCCCCAAACACTCTTAAGACCTTCTGAAAGGTTAAGACTATCCACATCTCCCCATTATCTGCAGCATGAAGCTGAAACTCCTCACGGTGGATGGGAGGCCCTTCACGATCCTTCATCTGCCCAGTTCTCTAGATGTAATTGCCCTGCCCTGCTCAAGTTGTACACCCCCTCATCTCTCATACACATCCCTCCCTACTCTGGCTCTCCCTCTCTATAGGCTTGTTTTGGACAATCACCTGTGCCTAACTTTGGCCCAGTCCCTGGAACACTTATAGTTTCACAGTTTACGTGGGCTTTCCTTCTTGTTTCCTAGACCAGCATCTGAAATCCGTTCACATTCAGTAACAGACACCTTAAGGATTTCCTCCATTTTTGACAATCCTTTTTAAAATAATCAGTATTGCTATCAATATTACAAGGCTGATGAGAGAAGACAGGTTAAGATAGGGTTTATTCTAACTCAGATTGCTCAGAAAGCCAATCAAGATGAGATAGACTGCTTGGCAAAAATAGCTTCGTAGCTTTTGCAATAGGCACCTCCCTACCCATTCAACTGGAAAACACTTTTATTGCATGTACAGAAGGGCTTATACTTCCTAAGCACCACAGCTTCTTTCTGTTGACTACAGATAAGCTTTGTCCTCAAGTTACAATGAGCTTATGTCCTGAAAAGTCCATCATGAACTGAAAACATTGTAAGTTGGAAACTCCTTTAATATATCTAAACTTGTGAACATTATAACTTAGCCTTGCTTACCTTTAGTATTCTCAGGACATTTGCATTAGCCTGTAGTTGGACAAAAATCATGCAACATGATTAGATAAAAAATGTCCCCTCCCCCAAAGCCTCATGCATTCAGAGGTGGGCTTTTAGACAGGGAGTGGATCATCAGGATAATGTAGCTATCCCCAGTTAGGACAGGGGCTGTTTGGAAGTGGTAACTGGGGCCCTGGGGAATGGAAGGCCATGTATCTCCCTCCCTGGTCTTCTCTTCTCTCTCTCTCTGCTTCTTGGCTACCGTAATATGAGCACCTATCCTTTATCCAGGTCCTTCCACCATATTATTTCTGCCTGGGAGTTAAGATCATGGACTGAAATTTTGAGTCAAAATAAAACTCTTCATATAAGTCGTGGCTATCAGCTATTTTGTCCTAGCAATGAGGAAAGTGATTACAACCTGAATTGAAAATTAGAAATGCATTTCCTATGCCTCACCTTCCAAAAATCATAGCCTATGCTTGCCTACCTTAAACATTCTCAGCACAGTTATATTTGCCTACAGGTGGGCAAAATTATGAGGTACAAAGTCTACTTTCTAGTAAAGTGTTTACTGGCTCATGACATTTATAGACTACAGTACTCTGAAGGGTATCAGACAGTTCCTCTCTGAATGGCATGCCAGACTGAAACTAGTGTGCACATCAGTAGCCTATGAAAAGACAGAAATTTCAAATTTCAAGAACATTTACTACTGAATGCATATTGAAAGTATCACAAATTTTAAAAAAAACTTCACACTTTAACTCAGTGTAGTTAAGGACCACCTTGTAGTTATAGACTAGAAGGTCTAGCCCAGCATGGAGACTAATTATTGACTCTTGTCCTTCCTGCTGAAACTCACCTGGCGAAAGCTCCCTTGCATTGTTTCCACCTCATTTTATAGTTTTTCTAGATGAGGATCACACCCTCTGATGTAATCGAGCACTGATGATAGTGATTTGCCTGCAGCTCGTAAGGTTCACACAGAAGCAGAAAAATCCATGCAGATTAAGCTTCGGAAAATGTCTGCCTTTCTTCTTTCCTTTCCCCTGCTCCTTCCTGCAGTATCGATCCTGTCTTTATCCCATGCACAAAGCCCTGCAATAACCTGGCTCCCTTCACTCCTGGCCCTGGCTTTGTGGAGGGATTTATGATGAACTCGGGTTTAGAGGCTTTAAACAGTCTATAATCCTGGCCAGACTTGAGACGAGGCAGTCCCGAAAGCCAGCTAAATGAAGCATGACAAACGCACTCTCATTTAGTGTGACTGGTGACAGCTGGGATGATGATGTATCTATCCCCAGAGCAGAAGCAGGACATTTATTTAGTAATATCCTTCCTCCTCTTTCTCCTCTCAGCCTCCTGACCCAACATCTAAATATCCGACTTTGGAGACAATTATTCAATCAGCTGAACTTCAATCCTCTCATGCCCAGAGTCACCAACACAAAAGCATCTTCCGGCATGGGGATGACAGCCAGGAATGTGAATGGATGTCATTTGTTTCCCTGTCCAGGAACAAGGCAGCATCACTGAGGCAGGGCCCGGGGGAGCCCATTATCCCAGCCTGCAATAACACTCAAAACTGAGCATCCTGATCCTTCCAAGTTCATTATGAAAGAGAGAAAAAATAGCATCTTCGGAATTATCATTTTTTAAATGGGCCTAATAAAATTATGTATGCTCCCTACCCCCTTGGGTAGAGTTGTTAATGATGTCTACTTACATTTGCCCTTGAAAACTGAAATGACCTGCTATTGAAACAGAGGTGGAAAAACCCTCCAAATGTTAAATCAGAATACACCAGCTTCTCTTTGACTGGCAGCATGTATTGGTATCTCTCTGTTGTGTTAGTTTGCATTTCCCTGAAGACTAAAGATATTGAGCATCTTTTCATGTTCTTATTGTTCATTTGCATATCTTCTTTAGTGAAACTTCTATTCAAATGTTTGCCCATATTTTAGTAGATTGTGTGTCTTCTTACTGATTTGTGACTTTTTTTAATATTCTGGTTACAAGTCCTTTGCTTGATATATGTATGTGTTACAAATAATTTCTTTTTATGATTTGTCTTTTTTTCTGAATAATAACTTTTTAAAAAGTTTTCCTTAAAAAATGCAGTACAATTTACTTGATTTTTCCTATGTAGTTCATTCTTTTATAAAGTAATTAAGTAGCTTTTCCTCACCCAAAAGTTGCAAAGATTTTTTTCTATTTTATTCTAGAATTTTATAATTTTATATTTTAAAGTTATACTAATGATTTACTTTGAGTTATGTTTTGTGTATAGTACCTAGTAATGGTTAATGTTTATTTTTTAATTTCATGTGAATAGCCAATTGATTCAGCATCATTTGTTAGAGAGATTCTCTTCTGACCATTCAAGTGTTTCAATAATTTTGTTGTAAAACAACTGACTGTGTAAATGTGCTTTCTGTTCTTTCATTGATCCATATGTCTATGTTTTCACTAATGCCAATTTGTCATATCACTGAAACTGAATGTAGCCAGACTGAGTTTTGAAACTTACTTCAAATGGTCACTTGCCAAACTATCTTATCTATACTGATTCTAACATTCACATCCTCTTCTATTTTAGATTCTAAACCAGCATATAATCTTGATAGATTATCTGCTCAAATGTTAAGATTTACCTCTCCACTTCACAAAGTCCTTCTACATACATGGGCTTAGTTTAACCACGATAATACCTGGTAAGGGTTTTCCTGTGAGTGTTTTATATAACAATATGTACATAAATACATAAATGTACAAACTTTTAAAAGCAATATCTTCATGTACAAAATGGTAACCTGAATCACCATTACAGATTTTCTAGAATAAAAAGGTCACATGTCAAGATTAGGTGTGCCATTTGGGCATCCCTTAAATCAGTGTCCCTCAAAGCAATGTACCTGTACCAGTGGTGATTGGAGAGAGGCTTTTAGATCATATCTTTATATTCTATTTAAAAACAGGTAGTTATACAAGAGTTGACAGTTTTAAGCATGCAACAAACAAATTTTATAGATGTTACTGCTTACCAAATACATAATTTTTAAAAACATGTCAGTTATAAGAAAAATATTAGTTAGATGACTTTATAATAATGATGTATTCACTACCATGATATGAGTGTAATTTGCAAATGATTTAAGCTTGAGTAATACAGACACTCTTAATATAGGGCAGATAAATGCTTGTCATGGGTAACGAGGAAGAATAAGATTGAATTTGACCCCCCTCCTTCTGGAAGTTGTCAAGATGCCACTGGTACCCCCTGCGTTCCCTTCATCTGACTGGCATTTGCATTCTCCACCTGCTGAGTGCTTAGGCTGTGAAGAGGTCACTGATGTCCTTTGTTATATCCTTGACTCCTCTAATGTAAAATTTGTTCATGATGCTACTGACACACCAGAATACAGATGCTACTCAAGGTGTAGAGGTCACTGCAATGGGGTTCGTGGTGTGGGAAAGAAATAGAACTCGGTGCTGAATACAACAAGGAGAAACAGAAGGACATAAGGCACAGAGTAAGTTGGGGTCAGTGGGTGGAAAATTACTTAGGGAAAATCTAGGTCCAAGGGAAGATTCTGGCTGCACCAACTTAGCAAAATTTGTGTTGAGGGGTTACATATCACCTTAGCAGATGGTGGAGGCTGAGAAGCTGACTGATATTCAGGGTGATCTTATATTAAGGTTGGGAGAATTCCAAGTAGACTGGCTTGAAAGATTCTTGCTAACATTGGACAACATGCAAACAGACAAACACAATCCTCCAAATCAGGGCCTACATGAAAAGAAAGTTCAGAGAATCCTGGCTAGTTTTTGTTTGAAAGAGAATTTTGTCACCCTCTCCTCTGTCAGGCTTGCAGGATTTACTGATGTAGGAGTTCAAAATGTGTTTCCTCTCGCTCCCAGGTAGGACTGGTCTGGGGGAGGCGGGCCTAGGCTGGCATAAGGGCTAAAGCTGTGCTTGCCCCCCGCCCCCCCGTGCCTGACTCTTCACTCTGCCCTTGCCTACTTTCCTTGTATCCTTACCAGTCTCCCCTAGGTTTCTTCAGGAAACCGTATGCATAGGAATCTCTGCTTCTAACCCTGCTTCTAGGGATTGTCTTCTAATCACAGGGGGTATGTAGTTAGTTGTTCCTGGAACATGGAACTAACTACATACATTTCTAAATCCTGTAAATAAACTTTCAACATTCTTTCCTTCTTTTCTTTCTTTCTTTCTTTCTTTCTTTCTTTCTTTCTTTCTTTCTTTCTCTCTTTCTCTCTTTCTCTCTTTCTCTCTTTCTCTCTTTCTCTCTTTCTCTCTTTCTCTCTTTCTCTCTTTCTCTCTTTCTCTCTTTCTCTCTCTCTCTCTCTCTCTCTCTCTCTCTCTCTCTCTCTCTCTCTTTCTCTCTTTCTCTCTCTGTATGGTCATACATAAAAGCAAGTGGAGCCTTTAAAGAGCTATTGTCCACAATATTAAGGGCCAGCTGCTCCTTTGGGGCCATATGTACACTGTATTTCTTCTCTTTTATCTTGTCTTTCCCTAGCCCAGCTCTGATAGGATAAATATCCCTGGTCCTGTATAGTTTATGCCATCCTGCTTACACTATCTGTTTCCTTTATGAACTTGTATGCATCTCACTACTTTGCCATTCATGAAAATGCTTCCTGGATCATTAAACTATATGGAAAGAAGGTGCCCCTATGCAGGGTGCTTTTAAAGTTACAGGAAAAGCTCCATTAAATACCCTCTTATCTTTGAAAGCTCGAGGCAGAAAGAGTGCTTCCTTACTCATTATAGCAATTATTTTCTTCCTGCCCTTAAATATATCTTGAGATTTCAGATCGTGAGAGCAATTTAGCTATCAAAACTACCATAATATAGAAATAATTCAAATTCAAACCAATTGACTAAAAATGATGGGTAAAACAGCATAGAAAAATCTGTTTCATGCTCCAATCCAGGCAATCTTTATTTCCTTAAATAGACTTATCTTCTACATCATTAAATTTTTATACCTATCATTCTTGGGTTGTTTGACCTCAGGGAATCATCCATTGCCTCACCTTATACTTCTAAAATTTACAAGAATTCTGCTGAGGTGTAGTGCGTATGCAGGAAAATGCGCACATCTTTGATAAAACTCTATCCATCCTCAGCTTGTGCAGTCACGGTACAGATCAAGATGTAGGATACTGACAGCAGCTTGTAACATTTCTTCATGCCCCCCTCACGCTCAACAGCCCCCCAAATACTCCTTATTCAGAGCATGACTGCCACAGATTCATTTACTTCTTGTACTTCATATGAGTGTGATAATACATACACTTCTACATCCAGCTTGCTTTTGTGAATACGTGTCTGTGAATGGTATTTATGCTTCTGTGTGGACTTGCTTCTCAGCTCTTTTCCATCGCTGTTTAATATTCCATCAGTAGGCATACCATTACATGATGATTCATCCTACTGTGCCCCATAAGCACATGAAAAGATGATCGACATTATCCATCAGGGAACAGCAATCAGAAGCACAGATTGTCTCAGTTTGGCACACACCAGGATGGCTAGAAGAAAAAAGGCAGAAAATAGCATGTGCCAGCTGGGGCATAGTGAATTAGAGCCTTTGTACACAATTCATATGTATGTGAAATGGCCCAGCTGTATTGGAAAACAGTCTGGTGGTTTCTTGAATATTAAGTGTAGCATTACCAAATGATCCAGCATCTTCATGACTAGGTGTAAACCTAGGACAAATGCAAATATATGTCCACAGAAAAACAAGTGCTTGAATGTTCACGGCAGCATTATTTATATGGAATCAATGCGAATGTCCATTAATGGATAAAAAATAAACAAAATATGCTACATCTGTAAAATGAAATATTGTTTATCCATAAAGAGCCTTGATGCTTTGATTCATGAAGCAACACAGAAGAAGCTTAGGAATGCATTAAGGCAAGACAAAGTCACAAAATACTACATTTTGATAGTTTCATTAACATTAAACATCTATAAGTGATGAATCTATAAAGACAAAAAAATGAAAATTCTGGACATAATTTCTAGTAGTTGCACAGAGATGAAAGATTTCGGGACAATTTGAAAAGATTTTAAGGTGCCAGGTTTTTGAGGGAATAAGTAATGAAATGTTCTAAAATTGACTGTGGCCATAGTCTCACAACTGTGTGCATATAATAAAAACTACTGAGTTGTATATCTTAAATGGGTAGTGAATGGGAGATGAATTATACATCAATAAAGCTGTGAAAAATGTGGGTTGCAATACTTTCATTGGAAAAAAATGTTCTCTTTTGTTGGCTTAACTTTCTTACCTAGGCCTGCAGTTTACCTGCAGTTAATCTTTTCGTGGATGGTATGAATCAAAACTCAAGCTTGTTTTTCAAGTGGACATTTAATTGACACCAAACCACATACCAAACAGTCCTCTTTCTACTGGGCTGCAGGAATGCACTAAGACAAGGAATTATATTACTCATAAAGCTAGTACCTGCACAGGAAAATAAGATTTTTCTGTGGCTGGGGTCTGTTTGAGATTCCCTAACATATCATCATGCCATCATCCTTATAAAACATTTCATATTTGTAATGATAATATGCATACATATTAATGAATTTTAAGAGCAATATGAAGAAGAAAGTATTAAACTGTCAAACTCAGTATTGACATTTCATTTATTTTTGCCTGTAGTTTCATATTTCTCTGCATATATAGCAAATTGAGGTGTATCATAGCACTCTATGTCCTTTCCCCACATAACTATATATTTATGTATTTTCAAATCATTAAATATAATCTGAAGTTTTAGTATATGAGAATTCAC
>PVLD010030533.1:0-16731 GCA_004027595.1 Dinomys branickii
GGTCTCTTTCTTCAGGGTACCAGCTGGGCAGAAAGAACCATTAATTTATCAGGTGTTTGTCTGTGTATTTTAAGAATGATATTTTTTAGCATTTAATTTTTAAGACAGCACCTGGTGTATTCATTTTAAATAATGTATTTTAATGACATACTGATGTATGACTATATTTTTATTATAAGAAAACTAAAATATTAAATAAAGAAATCCCCTGTGATCATCGCCCCATGCCATTTCTCCTTTCCAGAAGTAACTCTGGGTCAATTATCCAGCTGCATGTATTAGTCACAGTAGGTTAGGTTATACTGCAATAACAAGCATCCTCCAAAGCTCACGTGTTTGTCAAGAGTTGGCTTCAGCTGAATCTCTGGACATGGGTGAAGAAGCAGCTGGACATGCTTTTCTCATGGCAGAAGGGAAGGAATGGTGGAATCTCTTCAAGCTTCTGCTTGGAAGACTCACGCGCCACATTCACTCACATTCCCTTGGCCGAAGTGAGTCACATGCCTGCCCACAGCAGGGCGAGGGTGTGTATTCTTCCTGCCAAGAGGGGCCGTGAGAAGTTCCCCATGTTTTTATGGAGATGTCATGTTTTAATAGAGATGTCATTTTGATGCAATTTTTTATGGTTCTGATATTAATTTCTTCATGCAAAAATACGTTTTAGGTTTTTGTTTTGCTTTGTTTTTTGTCTTTTTGAGACAGGGTCTCACTATGCTGTTCAGGCTGGCCTTGAGCTCACTTAGTAACCCATGCTGGTCTTGAACTCAAAACGATCCTCCTGCCTCAGCCTCCCAAGTACTGGGATTACAGGTGTGTGGGCCACCATCCCTGGCTAAAAATACATTTTAGATGTCCTTTACAAATAGACCCACTTTTTAAACAGCTGCATAGCATGCCGTACTATATAAATATAGATTATTGTACATATTGTTTACTTAGCTATTTCTCTATTTGAAAGCAAACCTTGTCTTCTGTGCATGTATGTGAATGTGTCTCTGGCTGGGTACAGAGTTCAGGATTGAACAGCTCTCCACAGGCACCATGCCATTTTCCCTCCGTACCTTAAGGTGGCACAGTCACCAGGACAATTTCGAGGAGTGTTTAAGAAGGAGACTGTTTGTAGGGACTAGCGTAGCGTACCCAAGGGCTAGTAAGCTAAGCACTTTTTCAAATTGTATTGGTAATTTGTATTTCCTCTTCTGTAAGTGCACATGCTTTACCTCCTTTTGTAAAAATGAGTTGTTATGTGAGGCACAGGAGTTCATGTCTGTAGTCTCAACCATGCAGAAGGGTGCAGTGGGAAGATCTCCTGAGCCCAGGCGTTCTAGGTCTGCCTGGGCAACATAATGAAACCTTATCTTTTAAAAAAAGAAACAGTTGCTGTTTTCTTGATGAGCTGGATTTGTAAAGATCATCACAGAGCATACCACTTGTCTTTTGCCACTGTTTTGTCACAAAGTGGCTTAAAAATGTTGATGTAATAATTTATCCAATCTTTCTTCCCCTAGTTTTTGTCTTGTAGTGTGTTTAAGGAAGAATAACCTGATTCCCATTCTTAGGGAATCAGTATGTTCTCCTATATTTTTTCTAATACTTTCATTACTTTCAATCTTATATTTAGTTCTTTTTTTTTTTTTTTTTTGCGGTACTGGGGATCGAACTCAGGACCCTGCACTTGCTAGGTAAGCGCTTATTCCACTGAGCTATATCCCCAGCCCCATATTTAGTTCTTTAATTCACCTAGGATTTACATTTGGAAATGGCACAATCAAATTAATTCATTTGCTCAAATGGATATCAATTTGTTGTAGCTGCTTATTTTTGAGGGGTTTTGTGTTTTTTGAAAGAGAGTCTTGCAATGTAGTACAGGTTGGCCTTGAACTCGCTTTTATAGCTCAGACTGGCCTAGAACTCGAGATGATCCTCCTGCCTCAGCCTCCCAAGTGCTGGGATTATAGGTGTGTGCCACCACTCCTGGCATAGTTGCATTTGTTGAATGATCCATTATTTTCCTATTATGAGAAATAACATTTTAATATATAATTAATTATATTTTAATATACATTTATTTCTGGATTCTTGTTTTATAGATATATTTGTAAATTCCAGCACTATTTTAGCTCCTAGAAATGTTACATGCTCTGATTCTCGTCAAGCAAGTTGTTACTCCTTTTTTTTTAGAGTTCCATTGCTATACCTGCAAAATCATTCTGTATGATTTTTGGAATCAGTTTACAAACTCACTAAAATTCCTGTAGCTTGTCACTGGAACTGCATTGTATTTATATATCCACTTAGAATGAGTTGATTTCTCTTTGGTATCATGTCTTTCTCATCCAGGAAGGTGCTGTGCACAGTACTTCCATTCATGTCTCACAGTAAATGTTCAGTTTTCTGCATAGAGGTCTGGCACATTTTCAATAGACAGGCCTCTAGGAATTTTTAATATCTTTGTTGTTATTTAAAACAGTATATTTTGTCCTGTGACTTCTACAATCTGTCCACATTGCTATATTCTCTTATTAGTTCCATCGTGTTTAGTTGGTTGTGATGGGTTTTAAAATTTTTTCAAGCTCATTTTTATCCTCGTTCCCCACCGTGTGAGGACACAGCAAGAAAGCAGACAGAAGCTGGGGTGAGAATTCTCAACAAATTCTGGCCATGCCGCACCTTGATCTTGGACCATGAGAAGGTAATTTTTTTTTTTGTCTCTGAGACAGGTTTTGCTATGCAGTTCAGGCTGGCCTTGAATTCACTTTTTAACCTACACTGGCCTCAAAATGGCGCAATCCTCCTGCCTCAGCCTCCCAACTGTTGGGATTACAGGCATGTACCACTGTGCATGGCAGAGAGGGTAAATTTCTTTTCTTTTCTTTTTTTTTTGATACCAGGAATTGAACTCAGGACTTTGTGCTTGTCAGGCAGGCATTTATGCCACTGAGCTATATCTCTAGCCCTGAGAGGGTAAATTTCTATTGTTTAAGCCAAAACAAATTTTTAAAATCTTTCAGTAATATAGTTTTAACCTTTCCTCTCTGAATTTTCTATCTTTTCTTTCCCAAGATAGTTGTAAAAAACAAATCAGCAGGGCATGGTGGCACATGCCTATAATCTCAGCATTCAGGAGGCTGAGGCAGCAGGATTGTTGAGAGTTCAAGACCAACCTGGGCTACAAAGCGAGCTCAAAGTCAGCCTGAACTTCATAGTGGGACCCTGTCTCAGAAAGACCAAAATAAATAAATAAATCCAACAAATCAATATTCTCCAGACTCCCTTGCAGCTAAGGTGCAAGGTCTGCCACTTACCCAATGGGCTCACTCAAGATGTGACTGGGAAGTTGAACAATATTAAGAAGCAGTAATTTGTGGAGAGGGATAGAGATTTTTTTTTTGGCAATTGTGATTGGGATAGTGTTCTGGGCAGAAATGCTGCCATCAAGTCCTACCATTATCCATCCCAGTTGTGGATGGCAGCAGTGGTGTTTTTGCTAGGACAATCTGTTTTATGGAGCAGTCCCTAATAATAATATTCTTGTTCTACTGAGCAACAACAAGAGAAAGACTGCTTCACTTCTAATAAATGTAGGGATGTGGGTTGTTGGCTGTAGAATGCTTTATTAAGTGATAGTTCTTTTCCTCATTGCTGAGACAAAATACTGACATTCATAGTTAAAGGAGGAAAGGTTTATTTAGCTCACACTTTGTAAAGATTTTAGTCCATCATTGGCTGGCTCCAAAGCAGCGTGGCATGGCATGGCAGACCACATCACAGAGGAGAAGCAGTTCGTGGTGGGCAGAAGGTGGCAAAGCAAAAGCAGTCAAGGGAGGAGCACAGGTCTTTCTATCTCTCGTATCCTACCCAGGCTACTCACAGTGGGTAGCACTCACACTTTTAATGCTAGAGCCCTTGATCTTAACATTACACCATGCATCAGTCCCAGCATCACACATTCTAGATCAGCCACCTCTGAAAAGCCCCACCTATGACTGGTGAGGCTTTGGGGGTATCTAGACACAAGTCACAACAAGTCAGAGCTAAGTTCATCTGTGAACTACATTGTGCTCGCTATCAGTGACTTTAGCAAGTTATACGTTGTTATCGTTCCCATCTCCTGTAAAAGTTAGAGGCCAGAAGTTTTCAATTGATTTGGTGGTTCATGCCTTGAAGTCTTTCGAAGCTTTCCATCTTGTTAATTTATTTTACATAAGCTGCCATTTTAAAACTCAACTTACAGTAAAAAATGGCTGTAATAATGCCTGTCATAATTGCACCCAAGCCAGAAAGAAAAAGGTGAGGCGGACGGGAAAGGTAGAGATATAGGTCAACCCTCATTTCTAAGGAAGTTTCTAGAATCCGGTTTGTGATTACCTGATTTACTTCCTATTGGACAGAAATCAGGCATAGGGCCATACATGGCTATAAAGGAGGTTAGGAAGCGTGGTATTTGTTCTTGGAGTGAGGGAATATGCTGAGGCATAAGGGAAATAATCTCTAAATACTGTTCAAAGTCCAGGTTATTTAGATGTCCTTCCCTGGCAGTAGAGTTAGTGTGAATTTCTAGGAAGAGAGACCCTGTCCTCAGCTCCATGACTCTTTTCCCTCTGGGAAGCTCTTCCTACCTGTTATCCTTGTGGCCTTATGTAATAGAACTTGGGGGATCTCGCGGATTTCATAACTCTCTTTCTTTTTTTTTTTTTAACCCTGTTTCTTGATAGTTTGGGAATAACAATGTTTCTTGTGACTGTGTAAAAAACAAAGCATCTATTAGGAGACATTTGTAGTATCTGTCAGAGATGCTGGCGGAAGTGCCTGGCCCAAGCTTTGCCACCTAAGTGTACAGGAATCACATCTTATAAGGAGAGTAGGAGATGAAGATAATTCTTAAGGAAAAATCATACACAAACACACCGTGTCTTGGTTACTTTTCTCTCATTGCTGAGACAAAATACCCAGTGCCCAAAATGAAGGAAGGAAAGGTTTATTTAGCCTATAGTTTGTGGAGGTTTCAGTCTATACTTGGCTGGTTCTGAGACAGAGTGGTACATGGCAGAGGGCAATAGTTCATGGCAGCAGAGCACAGCAAAAACAACCAGCAAAAGGGAGGAATGGCTGCAAGCAGCCTCCTTCTCTCCCTTACACTGTAAACAGGCTACCCCCACCCAGGGGGCGGGTAGCTCTCACACAATCTCCATGCCCTCCCCTTCCAAGCTCAGGATGTGTACAAAGTAAGCACCCTGGCTTCCTGCTGAGTCACTCAGCCAAACCTCTGGACTTCCCAAGTTGATACAATGTATCAACCATAACACACCCACAGGTTATATGCTCTACAACTTCATAAATGTGTATCAGTCAGCTAGTGCTTGGCAACAAGCCATCTCAAACTTCAGTGGTGTAAAATAACAATCACAGGCTTCTGAACATCTGTTGATCTCGGCTGGCTCAGCAGGGCTCGGCTGGGCTTGGCTCTAAGTTACAGGCCAGTCCATGAAGTGGCATAGGAAGAATGAAATTTTTTAAACAGCTGATCACCAAATTATTTTGTAAAATCATGTACTGTAATGTATCAGTCAATTTGTAGCCAATTCTTCCATCTCTTATTTGAAGATGCCAAGTAATCTATCATCAACCACTAGCCTGGGAAGCTGATAGTTGCATTTTACTTCCTTAGTAGTAGTTTAGAACCAAGAAGTAACTCACAGATTGTTTCTGTAGAAATGAACCAGAAGGCACTGGTTATATTGCAGCAGGATGGCAGGCATGGCCCGGGTCACAGTTTCACTGGGTGGCTGGTGGGCAGAGACACTACTGTTCTTCAAATCTCCTCTTCCACAATGCATTATTCTGCGTCTGTCTACCTACCCACCGCCCATTCCCGCTGCAGCGATGACCTGAGCAGGGGGGCGTGTAGGATCGGGACGAGGCCTCCATAGAGGATGGTGTAATAACTGCCCAGACCCTCCAATCCAGGACTGAGGACCCAATTCCTCCAGCTTCTGGGGACGTTGGCTAGCAACAGTTTTTATCTGAGTCTTTCTTGGGAATTTGTCCCAGGCTGAAGACGGTAACCTGACCCAAGTTTGAATATCTGTTTCTAGCAGTTACTGTGAAGAGAGTAACCTGTGTGAAACATTTAGCATCATATGTAGCAAGTACGAGGCACCCTGAAACAAGCGCTAACCTGTTTATAGTTGTGTTTTATTAAAAACAATGATGTTAAAGCTGGTTGTGGTGGTACAGGCCCGTAAAGAGGCTGGGAGTACTATGAGGCTGAGGCAGGGAGATTGTGTAAGTTCAGCTTCGGCCTGGGCAACTTAACAATTTAGATCCTATCCCAAAATAAAGGCCTGGGGTTGTGTCTCAGAGCGAAGGTCCTGGTTTCAACCCTCAATGCTGCCAAAAAAAAAGAGAAAAATCTTAGTAGAAGAACTGAGAGAGCCTGAGCAGAGAGAGATTTTGTTGGTTTTTTTCCTTTACATTTGGTCTTTGTCGGGATTTGGAGAAGTCAGCGCCCCCTCGTGTCACTGGCGCAGAAATGGGCCTGCTGTGGTACCTAATTTCCAGAAGGTGGCGCCAGTGGATAAGGCTGCAGGCCTCCTCTCTTAATTTTCAGTTTCACATCGCAATCTCGTTGCTTTTCGCATCAGCCATCCACCCAGCCGGGACTCTTCCATCATTGCTCCTTTCCTCCCCTCCTCAACGATCGCTTAGTGAGCGCTTAACTACAGAGCAGCTTTAAATGCCCTCTAAAACGTGATGGGCACGAAGAAACAAAAACAGAACGCCCAATTCTGAGCCCTGGGGGGCAAACTGGATTTTTGAGATAAGTCAGTTTTCTAGCCACAGATTTCTGGTTCTGAGTTTGTGCCAATTTACGATCTCGAAGGAAGCTGCTTTGATAAAGCCGAAAGAGCGTAATTCTAGAGAAACAGTCCAGAAGGCAAGGACTTCTTTTCAGCTGCTCCTTCTCCAGGGCAGCTGAAGCCTTCACAGAGATGTCTGCGGGCCTTCCTGCGGGTTATTGATCTCCAGGCAGAGCATTTGGCCCCTGGACTGGTTAAATTGATGAGCAATAGAAAAGGGGAAAAAATCCATAAAGTGAAATGAGAGAAGGAGTTGCAGGACTTAGCGGGAGGTGTGAGCTGGCCTGGATTGATCGTGGAGATCTGGTCAGAGGTGACTTCGAGACAGGCCAGCAAGGCTACCTGATGCAATTAGAGCAATTTTAAAATGTCAAGGACTTTCTCTATGAATGAGATCTCTGTCTATCCGTCTGTTTCTCTCAACAACCTCTCTGGAGCCCCAGATGCCACCATTAAGGTCTTTAACATTAATATTACTGGAACTAAGGACAGAGTTCCTCTGTAGGTGTGCATGTGTGTGTGTGTGTGTGTGATATACTGCCTTGGAGAAAAGTCTGCAAATATACACATGGGTTGTTAGCACAGGCTAGCTTGAGCAGAAGGTGTGGAGTTAGCTAAGGAGATGGGTGGAGAATAGCAAAGGAGGAAAAAAGGGATAGGTAAGAAAAAAAGGCCTGGCGTGGTGACGCATGCCTGTAATCCCAGCACTCAGGAGGCTGAGGCAGGAGGATCTGTGTGAGTTTGAGACCACCCTAGGCTACAAAGTGAGCTCAAGCCCCACCCAAACTGCATAGTGAGACCCTGTCTCAAAAAGACAAAAAAACAAAAAGAAGAAAAAGAATCCTATTAAAAGGGTGTCCATAATTAACAGGATGTTTATTACTTGTTTTGATTTATGTAAATGTTACCCGTGTTTGTAAGGACAAACGGGTGCAAGGAAGATGCCACCAAACTGTTAACAGTCATCATATGGTGATGAGATGTCAAAGGATTTTATTTTTTCCTTTGTAACTTTATTTATCCTAAGTTCTTGTATACAGAGCATCTAACTAGGGAAATAGGGAAAAGAACAGTAAAAGATGGGACATTAGTGTCCTCCGATAGGATTCGAGTTCTAATTTCTCCATTTCCTGGCCACAAGACTCTGAATAAATTACTTAGCATATCTGAGCTGGAGTTTCTGCCTCTTTAGAAGCAGAAATGGAATGGGCAGCTTTTATTTGTTTGCCCAGGATGCTTTCCTTATGATTTCCCACAGAGAATCAATCCGTCCCATTCCTACCTCAATCTATCGACTTGGATGAGACCAACCCTGGGCCTGGGGTGGATCCAAGACCGAGGCCTCACTAACCCATCTATCCCAGCCACAGTGATTGCTGTAGGGATACATTCGTAAGTTGGCTGGAGCCAACTGGAGTTAAATTCAAGGCTTTTCCCAGTACTACTGGCTAAGAGAAGCTCTTTCTGAGGGTTCTGAGCCCGTGGGATGTAAGCCTCGAGCTGCTGGCGGTCACTTCGCCTTCGTGACGAGAGGGCATGGCAAAGACGGAGCCAGCACGCAAAAGCAGGACAGTTGAGAGGAAGTGATGGGGCAATCCAACCCGCTGCCACCACATAAGGCCCAGAGCCAACTACGTCTGAAGCTATGGAACACTCCCAGAAGGAAGACAGCATACTGGTTAAAGTAAATGCTAGGAAGCAGGTCAGCCAGGTTCAAACCCTCCTTTTCCACTATAGTCAGGAAAGAGCAGAAAATGATGGAGTAGGACGCGAAGGGATTTGTTGGAAGGCTGTGGAGCAGATCCCTGGGGAACTGAAGGTTGAAAAGCCAGGAATGACACTTTCATTTACAGCCACGTAACACAGCAGAATTGGCCCAGGGACCTGCTGACCCTTAAGCTCTGACACCCAGGGCTGCCCGTAGGCCACAAGAGGCCCTCTGGAGACCGTTCTTCATATTGGTTTGCAAAGCCACGGCCCATGCAGATGCAGTGGGTCAGCAGAGCCCAGGCCACAGGTGCAAGGAAGCCTGCCATGGCATTTTCTGCCTCTTCTGTGGGAATCAAACTTGGGGTTTGTTCTCATCAAAATGGCAATTCTTGGCCAGGGATATAACTCAGTGGCACAGCACCTGCCTGGAAAGCGCAAGGTCTTGAGTTTAATTCCCGGTACCAAAAAAAGAGGCAATTTCCTTAAACACAGGAAGGGTGTGCAGATGCTGAGAATTAACAAAAGAGTGAGACATAGCTGGATGATCACAGTAAACTTGGTTGAAGTCTCAGTACCCATGTTTCCCCACCTGCAAAGTACACATAATATTAGTTTCTTCAAGAGACTATTTAGAGGATTATAGGAACTAATAGGGCCAGGGATATAGCTCAGTGGCACAAGCGCCTGACTGGCAAGCACAAGGTCCTGAGTTCAATTCCTGATACCACAAAGAAAAAAAGTAGGAACTAATAAATATAGCATTTGATTTTTCCATAATGCCAACCTTTTGCCTTGACCCATGTGTGAGTTCATTGCTATATTGTTGCTTTCTTCCTACTTGTAACTAACAGTCCTGACTATCTGAGGACTAACAATGCTGCCCAGGGCTGTCCCAAAGCCTGAATGAGGAATCAGGTGTAGTTTCCAGTACATGGGAAGCCTTAGATAATTGGTACTTTTTTACTCAAATTAAAACCACCAATACCGACCAGTGATTCTTTATAATTGTCCCTTACATAACTGCTAAGAGCATGTTTTTGTTGCACTGTTACACTGAAATAACAGTGTAAGCCCTAGACTGTAGGGCTACAAGAGGGTCCAGGGCGGCAGAGATCAGGAGAACACTGAGGATGGGAGATGCAGACACAGACCAACCCAGAAGACACTTGCTGAATGAATGAACTTATTGGAAGGAGATGAAAGAATTTGCAAAGAGCTTGTTTTCCAGGACTCAGAGCTTCACCCATTCTTCCTGCAGACCGGTGCTGGCTGTTGGATCTGCAGGGACGAGCAAGGGCTCTGTATCAAGTGCTCCCTCCCTGGTGTGAAGCGCAGATGTCCGCAGGAGCCGTCTGGTGGCAGCAAGGAGGGAAGTGGGCCAGGAATCGGGAGGAAATGCGCACAAGAAATATTTCCCTTTTGTCTTTAATCTGCTGTAAGAAAATAGTAGGACCGGGAGAGTGAGGGCAGATGGCTCCCGACACCCAGCCTTCGTGAGCGGAGATAATAGGTCACAGTGGGGGCTGGGGACAAACAGAAAACCATGCTCTATCTGAGTGACCACTGCATCCCTTCTGGTTTTCAATTTGTCAAGCGAAGCTAAAAATTGGGACTTTTTATGTAACTATTCTTGATGTTTAGTTTTGAGAAATGAATGTAAAAAATTCTAAACACCATGTGAGCCTACATGATGCAGACCTCCTGCCCCGAGAGCCATGACCCCGGGGAGTTAAGGAAGGAGACAAGGCTGGGGAGGGGCAGGGCCAGGCAGAGTGGCCTTCATTGGTCATCAGTCTGTCCTATGACTTTTAAATTTTCCAGATTATAATTTTTACTGGTTTTTTTTTTTAATTTTTGGTCCAGAACTGAGTATCAAACTCAGGACCTTGTGCTTGCCAGGCAAGCGCTTATGCTACTGAGCTATATCTCTGGCCCTCTACTGTTTTTTTTTAAAGGTAAATATTTATTGACATTCTGGGAGTCAGGTTTAGGCTTTCAACTGTGAAAGCTTTAGTTCTAATAACATTGGCTTGTATTTACTACAGGAATTACTTCCTAAAAATGTTCATCACAGTGGATGAAAGAGCATCTAGGAAATGTGGTAATGTTGCTTACATAAGTACACCACATTATAAGTCTACCGCAGATCCAAAGGGATTTGCCTTTATGGAATTTTTTTTTTTTTTTTTTTTTTTGCGGTACTGGGGATCGAACTCAGGACCCTGTGCTTGCTAGGCAAGTGCTTATTCCACTGAGCTATATCCCCAGCCCCTGCCTTTATGGAATTTGAAGCAAGAGAACAACCCACAAAAGCAGTGGAGGTAGGTCCTTGAACCCGAAGGTGGACCTGGAAGGAGAAGAGAAGCAGCTCTCCAGATGCCGAAAGCTCCCAAATCAAAAGTCAAGAGAATAACTCAGAAAGACCTTTAAAAGCAGGCATCCGCAGTTTCCATGCAAACAGAGGTAGTAACCCCTGAAGGTCAGGATTGGGTAACAACATGATATTTCCATCACTGCCTGGTCTGAAATGTAACTGGGTTTCTAACTTCCTATATTTAGAATTCTCTACAGAACAGGAAAAGGATATGGTGACATGAAAGAAGATTCTCTATTAAAAACCAAAAGGCAGCACAAGAAAAAGCATCAAGAGGTACACGAAATGGGAGAAGTCATAGTGCTGTGGGTCTTATCTGAGTGAGTACACAGTGCGGACCGGATCTGAGGCAGTCGCCAGCAGTCCGTCTACTAGTTTGGATAGGAAAAAAAAACCTCATTACTATTATTACTACTTCCTGTAACAAAACGAAGCCCTTTCAGCTGCCAAAGCTGACACTACTCCTGGTTCCCTCACTGCTTGCCTTCACCTGCATCACGTTCTCTCTCCCTAGTAGAGAAAATACAAAAAAGAAAAGAAAATATGTACATACTTTTGACCTTTGTTTGAACACCTTGGATTTGCCAGCACAAAAAGAAACAATTTGCACTAGAGGAAATGTTTGGTTTCTTCCCAAACCACTCTCTTTTCTACATGACCAGAGCCAAATGCAGTTACGATTCAGAAGTGGCCTCCAAGGCCCCTGAGCTGGAAATCAGGAGCCAGTTCCAGTCCTGGCCTTGCAGACTGATTCCTCCTGTGGCTGGGGATTAGCCCAAGCCACACAGGCTCAGCTGTGACCAAGCCTTAGTCTGGATGATCTCCGAGGATCTGAGATCATGAATCTGAGATCTCCATCACGACTGTAGGCCCAAATCTCTGGCAGACAGCGTAGACCTGACGTCAGCTTGGGTGTTGGCCAGTGAGCCAGCACCTGCCATGCACCAGGCATTATGCCAAGCTCCTGCCACACACGATTCCACCTAATCCAGGTGAAGGTCCAGGAAATGGACCGTGCCACCTGACTTTGTAAACGAGGAGACAGAATCTAAGGCAGTGGAGTGATGGCAGCTTGTACCATATGGCCAAGCTTGTAGGTATGATTGTGGCTTCAGAGACCACATTATCTGAAAAATGGTATAATAAAATTTCATCAAAGTAGCTCATAGATCTGATAACCCTAAAAAGCACAGGAGAGTTTCCATGGAAAACAAACGGTCACCTCTGTTTCCCAACTCTAGTCCCATCCTCTCAAGGCCTCTTCTTTTAATCATTTTGATCTCCTTCTCCTTCTCCTCTTCCTCCTCCTTCCCCTTCCCCTTCCTCTTCTTCTCCTCCTTCTCCTCCTCCTCCTCCTCTTCTTCCTCTTCATTTTTTTTTCTCTTTTTGACACAAGGTCTTGCTATGCAACTGAGGCTGGCCTTGAGCTCCCTTTGTAGCCCAGACTGGTCTTGAACTCACAACAATCCTCCTGCCTCAGTCTCCCGAGTGCTGGGATTATAGGCCTGGGTCACCATGCAGGGCTGATGTTCCTCTTACATATGAAGAATAGGGCTATGCTCTGAGGGTCTGTATCCCCTTCACATTCCTAAGTTGAAATCCTAGCTCACAAGTCAATGGTATCAGGAGGTGGGGCTTCTGGGCAGTGAGCAGGTTGTGCAGGTGAGGCCCTCACGAGGAGATCAGTGACCTTAGAAAGAGGCACAGGAGAGACACCTCTCCTTCCCACCACGTGAGGACACAGCTGGAAGGCAGCACCTGTGTACCAGAAAGGGGGCCATCACCAGAGAGTGGCTCTTCCAGCATTTTGATCTTGGACTTCCCAGTCTCCAGAGCTGTGAGAAACAAATTTCTGTTGTTTATAAACCACTTGGTTGCTCCGTCCATTGGACATAAGAATGTGAGATTGATCAAACAAAGACAGTAACAAGTAAAAAACAATAAAAATAATTAAAAAGAAACATTGGAAATGATGCAGAACTTCACCATACAAAAATGGTAGGAGTTCAACAATGGTTCTTATACTGCATATTGTTTTCCGATCAGTGATTCTAATTACCAAATTGAAACTTCATAGAAGATAACAGTATGTAATTTAGCAACCAATGGAGATTTCTATCATTTTGTCTCGAGGTCATGTATCATTTTTGTTGTTTTTGTGTTGTTTTGATTCTGTCCTCATTGTTGTTTTGTCAGTTTTTAATTTTTAAAATAAAAAAACCACAAAGTCCTAATTGGGTACAAGAGCAAAAAACAAAAACGGAAAACCACTTAGTTCATGGTATTTCGTTAGAGCAGCCCAAACGGACTAAGACAAACGGGTGGACCATTCTTACAGACTACTCACTGTCAAGCATACACTCTTTGCTTTCTCTCTTTGCTTGGTACATAGTCATTTGTAGTTCTCTTGTTTCTTCTTATATGTTCAGTAAACATAGTTCTAATTCCTTACCCTGTCACACAGATGACATCTCTCGACATCCTGCTCTCCAAACTGCAGGGATGGACGATATTATCTTTGTCTTCATCTTTTCTACCTGCTTCTATTTCCCACCTTTGTTCGCTTCACTTTTTTTTTTTTTTTAATGTGGTTGAGATTTCAAAAATTCCCTTTCTGTTTCTTTTTTTCCTTTTGGACATATGGAAAATTAGGCTTCCTACCCCTTTAATTTGGGTGTAACCATGTGACTTATTCTGGCCAATGAGTTAATTTTTTAAGGAAGGAAAGGTTGGCAGGCATGGTGGCCCACGCCTATAATCCCAGCACTCAGTAGGCTGAGGCAGGAGGATCACTGTGAGTTCGAAACCAGCCTGGGCTACAGAGTGAGTTTAAGGCCAGTCTGAACTGCATAGTGAGACCCTGTCTCAAAAAGACAAAAGAAAAAAGGAAGCAAAAGTTTATTTAGCTCACAGTTTGTGGGGATTTCAGTCCATACTCAGCTGGCTCCAAGACAGAGTGGCACATGGCAGAGGGCAACAGTTCATGGCAGCAGAAAACAGTAAAAAGCAGTAAGAGCAAAAGGGAGGAGCAGCTGGCCCGTGAATTATAAGGAAAGTAATCTTTGTTATTTTTAGGCTATAACATTTAATGGCTGTAGTGACCCCCACCCCAAGACACACACACATACACACACACACACACACAAACTCAATACCTGAACACATGATAGAGCACCTGTAAGCCTGGGCCCAGGGTAGCCTCTGAGAGTTACTTACTACTTCAGCATAACCCACTGATGTGCTGAACACTATGTCCTGTCCTACAACTACAACAAAAACATCAGCATGTTGTCTTTACTATAAATAAACATATTACATGAAAGATAAGATTCTGAAGACTTTTTTTTTACTTTACCCTTGTGTTTGACTGGGAAGAGGGATTGTAGGGGCCTTTCAAAAAAGTCTCTCAGGGCCTTTCAAAACAATGCATTGTTGGTGTCTGGCTTTTGATTTGTGCTTTGTTTTGGAAACCAATTATTATGAATTAAAGTTAGATCTTTAGTTCTACAGTGTCGAATCTGTTAATCCCATGTGGTAGCTTTCTTCTCACAGTTTATATTTTCCATCTCCAAAAATTATACTTGGGCCTTTTGTTATGTCTTCCACTTCTCTACCCACCATGTTGGTGAGTTTTTCTATGTTGTTTTTATATATGAAGCATGTTGAAAATGACGGCTTTCATGTTCTTGTTTGTAAATTCCGTCAGCTCCGTGATTTCTGGATCTATTTGTATTGACTGACTACTCTTATGATTGTGAGCCTTATTTTATTCTTCTTTCCATGCTTAATAATTTTTATAGAGCACTGGGTGTCTTAGTCAACTCAAGTGGAAGTGATAATATGCTGTAACTTACATGGCTTAAGCAACAGACATTTGTTTCTCGCAGCTCTGGATGCTTGAAGTCCAAGATCAGGGTACCAGGATGGCTGGGTTCTTGTGAGGGCCATATTTCTGTCTTGCAGATGGCCACCCTTCTGCTGTATCCTCACATGGTGAAGAGAGACACGGAGCGCTCTTGAGTGTCTCTTCTTACAGAAGCACTAATCCCATCCATAGAATTCACCCACGACTCCATGCATCACTCATCCCCAAGAACTGTATTTGCACAGGCGGAAGGCAGGAAACAAGAGGCTGGGCCCCACATCCTAATTATTTCCCTAAGGCCCCATTATTGCCATGATATTAGGGGTTGAGGGTTCAACATATGAATCTGAGGGGAGGCAACATTCAATCCATAGCCCTGGGTATTATAAATTTTATGTTATTGGGCCCTGGATTTTGTTGTATTCCTGTAAATAATGTTAAACATCATTTGGGAACGCAGTTACTTAGTATTAATTGGGTGTGCCTTAGGATTCCTTTTAAGCTTTTTAAAAGCATAATTATATGTTGGAACCTAAGGCCCAAATATTAAGAGGTGGGCCTTTAGGGGGATTAAACATGTCCTCATGGAGGGGACTAGTAGTAGTCTTATAAAAGGACTGGCTGGAACTAGCAGGGCCCTTGTGTCCTTCTATCTCTTGCATTCTCATGAATGCAACTTTTGTCCTTTTTTATTCTTTTGCCATGTTACGACCTAGCAAAGAGGTACGATCTTGGGAATAGCCCTTATAGGACCCCAAATCTGCCAATTCCTTGATCTTAGACTTCCCATTCTACAGAACTGTGCATAAGTAAATTTTTGTTCATTATAAATTACTCAGTCTTAGGTATTTTGTGATAGCAGCACAAGTGGACTCCTCAACAAGAAAAGAATGTACCTTGTCTGACGTGGAGGTGGTGTAGCAGTTGAAGTTGAATACAGGCCCAGGAGCTAACTGCCTAATTCAAGTCCCATCTCTGCCACTTCTAAGCTTTCCCTGGGTTAGATATTTAACTCTCCTGTATCTTTGTTTCTTCATATGTAGAATGGGATGGTGACAATATTATTGTTTACATCTTAGAGTTGTGAAGAGAACTGAATAGATTAATATTTGTAAAATACTAAAGGTAGTGAATAGCACATAACAAGCACCACATAATTGCTTGATTAGAAATATGCACTTTTTTCTCATTAGAGAAGTAATACAGGCAAGCACTGTGGTGCACGCCTCATCATTTGGCAGGCTGAGGCAAGAAGATCGTGAGTTTGA
Organism: Dinomys branickii; assembly: GCA_004027595.1. Lineage (NCBI taxonomy): Eukaryota > Metazoa > Chordata > Mammalia > Rodentia > Dinomyidae > Dinomys > Dinomys branickii. The sequence goes on from PVLD010030533.1 coordinate 16,078, forward strand.
GGCTACTCTGGAAAAGTTAGTGAGATCCTTTTTCAAAATAAAATTAAAAGGCTAGGAGGTAGGTCAGTGGTGGAGTTCTCGCTTAGCCTGTGGGAGGCCTAGGGTTCAATCCTCAGTATAGAAAAAGGAGAAGGAGAAGGAGAAGGACACAGGGAGGGGGAAGAGGAGAAAGAACAAGACATACACATTTACCACAGGCACCAAAGTTCACCAGGGTGGACCAGCGTGGCCTGCTGAAGCTCTCTGCTTGTCTCCTGAGATATCTTTTAGACGGAACTTCCTTTTACAGTGTATTTACTCAAGCCCAGCACTTGGTCTTGCAGGTTTGGGAGACACAAAGCTTGCAGATGTGGTTGGATCAAACCTACCAAAGAAAACGCACATCTCGGAGGCATCAAACACTCTGCGGTCCTGACATGATTGCATTGAGCAATGCTCTTTTTTTTTTTTTTTTTTAGTAGGGAATTAGAACTGGATGTTGTATTACATAGTTATCTTCACATTAGTTAACACAAAAACATTAAAGGAAATACCAAATTATAGAGAAGATAGTAGGGAATTTGCACTGGATGCTGTATAATATAAAGTTATCTTCATTTCTGCTAATACAAAAATGACTGAGGAAATACAGAATTATAGAGAACATAGAAGGGA
>PVLD010030534.1:0-16730 GCA_004027595.1 Dinomys branickii
GGGGTTCTGAGCGGGATCCCGGAGCGCCGCCCGGTTTGGCGCAGTTTGTCCCAGTAGCGCATTCTCTGTCGGGTTCAGGAGCTGACGCCGTTCTTCCCTCCACACTCGCTCTCTCGGCTGGTCGTCTTCTTTCCGGAAGTCCTCATTTCTGTCTTCATATTGCTATATTTCATTGTTTGGGTGGTAATCCTCTGGGAGGTTCTCTCTCTGCTGCCTACCCAGTCGCCATCATCCCGGAAGTCCATATTGCTATATTTCATTGTTTGGGTGGTAATCCTCTGGGAGGTTCTCTCTCTGCTGCCTATCCGGTCGCCATCTTCCTGGAAGTGAAAAAATTTTATTTTAAAGACAGAAGAATGGAGACATATAAACCAGAATAACACAGAAACAATAATGGAAGTACAAAATTGTAAGATAGTAGGGAATTAGCACTGGATGCTGTATTACATAATGTTATCTTTGCTTTTGTTAACACAAAAACAATAAAGGAAATACAAAATTATAGAGAGGATAGTAGGGAATTTGCACTGGATACTGCATTACATAATGTTACCTTTGTATTTGTTACTGAGTTATACAGATGATGGCTCGTTCAATTAGTCAATTTTTTCCACCCTCATCTCCATTGTTCTCTCTCCCAATCAGTCATGTTCCCTCTGATAACTAGTTTATTTACTCCCTTGGGCTCTCACATTGGGAAGAGACATGGCTGCTTCAAATTATGCTATAACAAACATGTGTGCACACAAATTGCTATGCAGGAGGTGGGAAAGCACCCATCCTCAAGGCAGGGAACCAGGTTCACTGTGGTCAAGTCCCCATTAACAAGCCCTCAAGGCCACTGGGGTTCTGGTCAAGTTGGTGAGGTTTACTCACGAACCGCCAGGCTCTGCCTCAATGCAGTGTGCCTGGAGTCCTGGTCAAGTCCTTGGGGTCACCCCTGCGGACCACTGGGCTCTGCCCCATCAAGGGGCTCCCAGGGGCCTGGTTGAGTCCTTGGGGTTGCCCCCGTGGACTGCTTGGCTTTGGCCCAGCGAGGTGTTCCCGGGAACCCGAAGCAGTCTGCAGGGTTGCCCCTGCAGACCACTGGGTTCTGCTCCAATGAGGCACTCCCAGGGGCCCAGTCAAGTCCTCAGGGTGACCCCTGGGCTCTGACCCACCCCTATGAGGTGCTCCCACGGGCCTAGTAGAGTCCATGGGGTTGCCCCTGCAGACCTACAGGCTTCAACCCAACGAGGTGCTCCCAGGGGCCTGGTCTAATCAATCTCAAGTGATGCCACTCCCCACCCCTTACAGCTGGGCATTGGGCTCATTTTCAGTGCTGGGCAAAAGTGGTGTGAGGTCTCCACCAGCCATGCTCACTGAGGTAGTATGGGGTGTGTGCTGAGTTTAGTTAGTAGTTCTAGGAGAGAATTGGAGGATTTTCACGGGTCTTCTGTGTAGAGTATGTTGCTGTCTCTTGGACTCCAGGACTGCTGCTTTTTGTGTAATTTGTTGCTGTGGGTTCATACAAGGTTCATATTTGCAAGCAGTGTGAAGTCCCTGTTGGTGCTCATACTGAGTGAGTCCTGAGGCCTGTGGACTCAGCCTATTGCTGTTGGGAACACTTGTTGAGTGCGTGGGCTGCCAAGACTCAAAGTAGTCACAGATGGAGTTCAGGGTGGGAGCTGAAGCCTGGTAACTCAGCTTATGCTTCCTGCTTGGGTTGGAGTGAGAAGCACGTGGGGCCGTGTGGTCCACCTCCACCTGCCGCTCTGTCTTACTGCTGTGCTCCAGTTCCCGTTTGTTCTTTGGCTGGATCCCTGGGAGTTCCTGTGGCTCTGGGATCGATGCCCCTGCTCTCTGCTGCTCTCTGCTGGTAGTTGCTCACACAGTGGAGAGGCAGGAGGCCACCGCCTTGGGGCAGGCATAGAGCTGGGTGTGGTGGGCTGTGTACTGCTGGCTTTGACTCCACCTTGCCTCAGGGTGCTGATTAGAAGGTTGCTGCAGAGTGGGCATGCTGTTTTAGTGGCTGTTGTAACTTTTCATCCTCACCCTGGGTTTGACAATACCTCCAGCCACTGCTGCCTCTTTTCCAGGCTGCGCTTTCTCCACTCTGGCTTAAGCCCAGCTCTCAGAACTCCGCTCTCCCTTGGCTGAGTTGGGAGGCTCCTGTGAACATGGGCCTCCGAAGCTGAAGCTGCAAGTGCCTGAATGAGGGAGCTGGCCAAGGGTGTGTATGGAGCCGTGACTCTGTCCTGGTGCGGCCCTCTGAGATTTTCCTCCAGGAGAGGTCTTGTTTGGTCTTTCTGAGGGCTTCAATTCTCATTTCAGATCCTTCCTGGGTCCAGAGGACCCACTTCTCTCCCTCTTGTCTTTCTCATATTGCTGTATCCCAGTGTCTGGGTGGTGATCCTCTGGGAGGATCTTTCTCTGCTGCTTATTGGGTCGCCATCTTCAGTCTGTTTTTTGAGAATTTTCTTTTCCCTTTTTTTTTTTTTTTTTTTTACCTCCCCTCATCTGTTTAGTGTGAGTATACATACTCCTTGTGTAATGACTGAGTTTTGTTCCTGTGACTAGGTTGTTAAATGAATTGGCTGCTAAGTGAGGAATTGTATATAGCATAGAACATTACAATATTCAGAACAAAGAAGCGATCAAAGGAAACTCCAACTTGATGACTTTGCTTTTATTTGCATAACTCTTACATGCAATACTGTAATGTGTAACAACATAAAACTACAATACTCTACAGTGCAATCATTGGAAATTACAGTACTGTATAAAGGTGCAGTATACAACAAAGAAGTGGGTTGTAAGTCTGAACAGCATTATTTTACATTCCAACAGTTTGCCTTGGTCGTAAGTCTGAACAGCCGTGTTAAACAGGTAGTTCATTAAATGAAGAATATATGTAGTCTCCAAGGTTCTATCTATACTAACCCTTTCTTTAAGTCTTTTCTCCTTTTAACTTCTGATCTGATCATTTATTTGTCATGAATATATATGTATATATTGCAGTATTGGGAATTAAACCCAGGAAGTACTGGTGAGTTGCATTCCCAGCCAAGATCTCATGTTTATGCTAGGTATTTCTGAAATCATAAGCCCTAACCTCTGATTCATTCTTCACTTTTATGCAGTAATTTACTTGTGTAGTCTACGCAAAGCCAGTGTGCCAAAAGCCATCCACATCCTCTTACTTACCCTTCATCGGCTCTGTTCTCTTTTTTGAATGTTGCTGCCATCCTCTTAGTCACTTAGTATCAAAATCTTAGTCACTTAGGATCAAAATTTAGGAGAGAACATGACTTCCTCCTTTCTTCAATTGTCTTATCTTCAGTTTTCCCGCGAAGATGACTCAGACTGTCAGCTCTTTGAAGTAAAGAACTGTGGCTTAGTTTTCCTATCTCTAGCTCCTAGCAGTGTCTGGTAGGTACAATTGTTCAAAAGATAATCGTTGGGTGGTTGACTGATTGTCCTATTGATTTTTATCTGTGTGATCTCTTTGTAGTTATTCTATTGCAGTTTTCTTTCTTTTTTATTTATTTTATTTATTTATTTTTTTGTAGTTTTCTTTTAAATCCCTCCTGCTTTGGTAGCTCTTGTTTTGAAACATTTTTTTTTTTTTTTTCACAGTACCAGGGATCGAACTCAGGACCTTGCGCTTGCCAGGCAAGCGTTTATGCCACTGAGCTATACCCCCAGCCCCAGCTCTTGTTGTCTTTATCTGGACCTCTGTGGGGATCTTACTCACAGTCTGCCCTATGCATGACTTTCAGGTAGACTTTCCAAGCACAGACCTGGTTGTGTCATTGTGCCCCATAAAGATGTCCAGTGACTCGTTATTACTAACTAAATAAAGTAAAAGTTTATTAGTTTGGTTTTCATGATTCTCTGACTTTACCTCAAATGATCTTTTTATCTTTTTGTCCCCTTTGTTTATGTACTAGGCAAATTGAACAATTTTTTATTTGTTCCTGCCTCAGTTTAGATATTTCTTTGGTAAATGTTTGTTGAACATCTGCATACCAGGTGCTCTGCTAGGTGCTGGGATGGCCCCTGGAAAAGTGGTAGTTTCAGCCTTCTCAGAATTTGAAGCCTAGTCAGGGAGAAGGCATTAAATAAATAATTATACCAAAATTATTTCTTTGTGATTATGCAGCATATGCTATTCTCTTTTTTGGAATGAAGTGAATGTAGTCTACATTTTCAAATTCTGTCTTTTAAAACCCAAATCAAATGTCCCTTTCTCTGCTTAAGAATGCCTTTCCTTGTCTCAGCTGGATGTTGTGTTGCTCTCTCTAGGCTCTTGTACCTCCTTTCTGGAATCTTCTCTTGACTCATCTTGCCTTTTACTTTGAACTATTATGTATAAATATGCTTTTTCTTATAAGGTATTTAAATTGTTCATGGAATTTGAACCACTTTCAAGTCAGTCTTACACATCTCAGGGTCTTAGTCATATGCAAGTTGAATATAATAGCTACGTTGTCTTATCAGCATCTTTGAGTGTTTATTCTGAGTATCCCTTTGTTTTGTTTTACTGTGGGCTCTGTTTATGAGTTTACTTATAACAACAAGTAGCAGGCTACAAGAGTGTGGATCTTGCCCCTGAGGGCAAGGTAGAGATCTGTTATCTTTCATTTACTCTGACTAGCTTTTTTTTTTTTTTCCAAACACCTTATGAACATTTTTGTTTTGTTTTTAGTTTTATATGTGATTTTTTCACATTGTTACATTTATTGCTTCATTGTATCTTTAAGATATATTGGATCACATTATGGCACATTTCATTTATTCTCATACCTTATTTTGGACACTGTGTGTCAGCCATAGGACTGACCCAGATGTTCACAAACAGGGCATTCAGAGAGAAACCTCGAGGCCCTGTGGACTGTAGATCAGGTTGTTCCCTTTATATTCATCCTTAGGCATGTACTTAAGCTTTCAAGTAGCTGCATATTATTCCCAGTTATTTTGCTTTTACTTTCTTCAAAGTGTGGATACATGCTTATTCATTTACTAATGATACTGGAATGATTTTCTCTGACAGCCACGAATATTTTTTCTACCTAAATTGTCAGGGAAAGTGCATCTTAACTGTTAGTGATTTGCAAAAAGCCTTTCTAACATTGTGTATATTTAAAGGAAATTAAAATAATTCTTTCTCAAATGTTCAAAGTTAGTTTTATTGGCTGCCCATTTGGAAATAGGTTATTGATTTTACTTTTCCTATATATAGAAAAGTTAAATGAAATAACATAGTGAATTTTCCTGTTATAAAGAAGAAATCCACATTTCTTTAAGTATGTATTTTGTCACATATTGTATTGCATGTTTTACAAAAATAACTATCTGACTTTACTGAAGTGAGCAGTAAGTACAGTCATAGTAATTTTTCTGCTTCCCTCTATTGAATTATTTAAAAAAAATCTTGTTGATTGTTTTTAGTTACATGTATGTTCCTGATAAAATTGTGCTAAGCTTTCACTTCCATTCCTTGTGTGAAAATATTTGCACTCCACTGAGCCTGTGAAGATAGGACTTTTGAAAAGTGATGATGATGGGCTGCTTACTCTGGTTCATTAATAGCCAACACAGCCAGATTGTTGTTTAAGTAAAGGTGATTTTTAGATATGAAAGAAAGCAGCAGTGTTTTACTAGGTGTTACATAGTTTTACTCTCCGAGTAAATGGAAATGACAGTTTTCTTTTATATCTCAAACTTGCCCTTTCAACTGACCTTTGTGATGCCCCTTGACCCTTCAGATTTTCCCTTCATATCTCTCAGGCTTCGTTCTGAACATTTGGTCACGAAATTGAGGTCTTTTCTCTCTGAGCATGTATGAGATGAAAATAAGGAGCTGATCTTTAGTTTTGACTGATTAACCCAAACTACCATTCTGGCAATTTTGATGGAAAATTGGAGCTTAAGTCTTAGAAAAGTGTGACTGTGACCAATTCTGGTTTTCTTTAGAGGTTAACTGAGGATTTCAGTATTGTCTTTGGTGATCTGATATGTAAGGTGTTGAATTTACCTCCTGTGATTTGTCAGCATCTTAAGTAACATAACAAGGAAGTTATATGTTGGTCACAGTATTATAAATTTAGGAGCTTACAACAGTATTTGTCTCATAGCGTCTGTGAGCCAAGACTCTCAGGTCACTTTATCTGAGTCCTCTGCTCAGAGTCTCATAAAACTTTGACATGTTTCCACCAGTTTGAATTACAGGTGGTACATGCATGACTGTCCCATTGGGTAGCTTATACCGTTTGCAATGTAGACACATCTAATCACTTTTATTTGCCTTTTTTTATAATAAAGTTAACACAAAGCTGCTTGCTGGGACAGTCATACATGTACCACCAATGGGTCAAGCCTCCCGGTAGTAAATTGTGACCCACTCATGAACATGATAATCCAGATGTTCACCAGGATTTAATTTTCAACTGAAGCTTGACTAGGGAAGGAGATATTTCCATGTGCATAGAGGTTGTTAAATTTAGTTGCTCTGGTTATAGGACTGAAAATTTGTTTCTTCTGTGGCCCAGCTTCAGTGTATAGAAACCTCCTGCTGTTCTTGGCCACATGGCCTTTCTCGCCATGGTCTCTTGCTTTCTTAAAACTGGCAAGAGACAGAGTCTTCAACAGGATTGGTGCCCCAAACTTATATCTGGGAATCTGAACAACTAATCTGAAGACAACAATATGCTCTATAGAAACCATTGTCAAATTCCTATCATCTTGTTTAGTGAAATTCTGTATCATTTCTAATTATTTTTTATTATTTTTATTTCTTTAAAATAAAAGAATGAACAGCTATTATCTAATACTCTAAAAATAAAATAACCTTATAATCATGTACATATAACATGTACATTATGTCACTTTTGCTGTGTTCTTTGATTTTAAATGAGTCACAGATCCTGTCCCCACACAAGGGACACACAAGGGCATAAACCCTGGGCACTGGATATGATGGGAATTACCAGGAGCTTCCAGCTGAGGCAGAAGGGTTGCTGCACGTTGGAGGCCAGTCAGGGCGACACAGAGAATTCAAGGGCAGCCTGAGACCACAGAGTAAGGGCCTCTCTCAAGAGACAACAAAAACAACAAAGAAGACAGATTTGCTCGCCACAGGAAGGGAAGGAAAAACTGGGTTGTGTTCTCAGGATTTTCTTTCTCACAGATAACTTGAGGCCTGGATTCATACCTGATTCATCCTGTATCTTCTGCTCTCTACCATTGCCCATCTATGAGACAGGGTCTTGCTATGCAGTTCAGGCTGGCCTTGAACTCACTTTGTCACCCAGGCTGGTCTCGAGCTAGCAATGGTCCTCCTGCCTCAGCCTCCAGAGTACTGGGATTACAGTTTGGCCTTGAGACAATGTCTTATACTTAATAGGAACTCATTTAGTGTTTGGAGGTTTAACTACTGTGTTATGAAACTACTATCAAATTAATCCAAAGGTCATGTACATGGCTTGACAATTTGACCATTTGCAAAACCGTTGTTTATGAACTGAAACAATTAAATTTTAATTGTTCCTAGCAGTGTGTATTTTCTCATCTCTATCATCAAATAGTAATTTTAAATAAATATAACCTTTGCGCTGGGGATGTAGCTAAGTGGCACAGTGTCTGCCTGGCAAGCCTGAACTCTTATTACAGAAATTCTGAGATGAAAAATTTGTGTTGTTTAAAAAGTACCAAAAGTGTCATGATTTGATAAGTAGTCATAGGAAAAGAACACATTACCTTACATGTGACCTAAATTTCTAAGCAAACACTTTCCTAACATTCCTCATCCCTTTCCAACTTCGTGTCTGTACTCAGGTATTCTTTTCCCTGGGATGACTTCTATTACATACCTGTTCTCCTTTGTTTAAAGCCCATCTTACCTATTGCCTCTGTATTGTTACTCCCATTTTCCATAGATGAATAGGGTCTCTTATCCCAGGAGTGTACAGTATACTTTGTATCTTTTTCATGTAACTTATATATCTTCCTTTTTATAAGACTTACTTATGTGGTTTATGTTTTTTACTTTAAATTTCTTTACTTACTTGAGTGGGAAGTGTGTACATTTAAATCTTCCAACACTGTAAAAGAGCATGTGATGAAAAATAAATGCTCTTAGCCAACTCACCAGTCATCCAGTCCTCTGGCCTGGAGCCAACCATTCTTTTTAATCCTGGAGAGGAAAATACAAGCATATATGTGAAGATATATACCTTTTTCTTCTTTTATATACAAAACTAACGTAATTTTTATCCTTTTTGGATTGTGAGATGTGAAAAATTCACATCTTTTTTCTCTCTTCTCTTCTCTTCTCTTCTCTTCTCTTCTCTTCTCTTCTCTTCTCTTCTCTTCTCTTCTCTTCTCTTCTCATATCTTCTGTGTTATCTCCTGACATCCCAATGAATTTAAGACCTCATTTAAGCTGTTCAAATTTTTCATTAATGTTACTTATAATAACTATAATTTTATTTTGGCATATACTTTTATTAAATACTTCCCTTAATATGGATTTCAAACCTTCTGAATCTTTGACTGTTTAGGTAAATGTTCTATATCATGAAATATCAAAGGCTCAGAACTATAACATACAGTATTTACTGATGTTGACAACATATGTGAGTGAAAAAGAAAAGCTGCCAGGAGCTGTGATGCCGAGAGGGCCTACAGCTGGCGAACTGTTAGATCTTCCAGCGATATAGACAGGCTGCTGTGGCGTTCATGTCATAGGTTCACCACCCCTGGCAAACTCCTATGACTGAAGTTTTTATTTTGTTTTTTAAAAATTTATTATAAAAATGAAGGAAAGCATATTAATAAACAATTCCATTTATAAGATAGCATAAGAACAATACAAGCAATACTGAATTACAGACGAAGTGCTAAGAAATTAACAATGGTTGTTGTACTGTGACTTAAGTTCTTAACAAATTGTTTTTGAAACATATATGTATGCTAGCTTGTTGTTCTCACTTTCACTTTCTATTTATTCACAGCTGTGCTCCTTAGCAGATCATTCAGGAAAATATATAAAATCAGTGAGAGAAATCAGCCATTAAAACTATTTGTCAGAAACTTTTAAAAATAGTAAGTTGTTGTAGACTTTGAATTCAGTTGGATTGGAGTTCCCAATTACCTAAGCCATCATCTTCATGTTTTTTAGGATGGCACTGATCTTGTTGAAGAGGAACTTCAACACCAATGTTTTTATTACTCGTGTATGAATAATTTCGTAATTACTCCCTCAGTAGGAATTCGTGATGTCAAAGAAGCTTATAAATTTCGGCCTTTAGTCAACTAAGAAAACATGGAATTTAAAAACATGCCTCGGGCTGGGGATATAGCTCAGTGACATAAGCACCTGCATGGCAAGCACAAGGTCCTAAATTTGATCCTCAGGACTGCCAAAAAAAAATGCCCCCAAAGATATTGATGTATGATTTGACCTCATTTTGTAAATATACATGATTTTCCTTAAAGGTTTAGTGGTTATAGTATTTTTAATTAGAATACTCACTTTTACATAGTATGTTTAATGGCATCTTATGGCATTCATCAGAGAACATGGAGCTCATTATAATTTTTAATTTTTACTTGTTTGATAAGTCCCCTTGTTATAAGGACAGACATTTTTCCTGGATATTCTTTGCATTTTAAGTATCCTCAACATTCATGATGCTTTTAGGGCAGATGTTGAATGTATTTGACTTCTGAACAATATCAGTGTTTAGAAACAGGTTACATGAAACATTTGAAGTTAGATTATTTTTAGATTAATTATATGAATTTCCATAATGATTTAGGCACATTGAGAGTTTACTGTGTCTCCTCTGGTTGCAACTGACTGAAACCTAGTTTAAACCAATTTAGGCCAAAGGGGAATTTGCTCACTGCTGTAATGAGGACAGGGAGGGGATGGGATGAGTCTTCAGAAACAAATGGCACAAGGGCACTGGGTGTCAGTAGGACTGTGTTTCAGCTCTCACTTCTATTTTGATCTATCTGCTTACACCTGCTACCTGCACATGGCTGTTGGTAGAGAGAAATTTGAGGCAGCTCTCTTTCAGTTTATAAATTAAAAGAAAGAAAACCACCCTCATTTGTATTTGTGGCTAGTGATTAGTGAGGCTTGGGCAAGGTGCCTCTTCATCCTCAACAAATCACTGTGGCTTGGACGATAGACATGGTTTTCTATCCTCTAAGAAGGTGACAGTTTCTATTCTCATTCATAATTACAGAGGCAGGGTGGGATTGTATGTCTAGAGGTTGGTGGAATGGGCGAATGGAGGCAGTGGGAATGGGGACAATTAACACAATATTTTTACCTTTTAAAATGGGGAGGAAAAAGGAAAAGATCTATGGACGCTTTTGCAGGAGTCAGTAGGAAGTTCATTGCAGTGAATGTTAAGGGTCGCCACAGAAATGGAACTAGTAGGGTGTGTGTGTGTGTGTGAGAGAGAGAGAGAGAGAGAGAGAGAGTGTGTGTGTGTGTGTGTGTGTGGGTAAAGCAAATCATTAGGAGGGATTGGCATATGCAGTTATGGACAGGCTGACTAGTTCTACACTCTGCAAGCTGGAGACTCAGGAGAATCGATGGCATAATTCCAGTCTGAAGGTCAGCAGACTGAGAACCAGGAAGAGCTGACATTTCAGTTCTAGTTTAAAGGCAGGGAAAAACACAACAAAACAAAACACAACAAAACAAAGAAAAACAACCTGATATCACATTCAAAGGCAGTCCATAGGAAAAATTCTTGTATTTGGGTAAAGATCAGTCTTTTTGTTCTAGTCACATCCTCAACTAATTGGACAGATCCCCGGCATGTTAGGGAGGCTGATCAATTTGTATGCTAATCTCCCTCAGAAATACCATCACAGAATGTTTGACCAAATCTTTGGGCACCTTATGGCCCAATGTGGTTGACATAACATTAGCCACCACAAGTGATACTATAGGATGGAATATGTTTTGTATCTCACAGTTTTAATATAGAGTGAGTTAAAGTTAATATAGAACAAGTTAGAATTAAACTGGTAAGCATTATATTAATAAAATAGGAAGTCTGGTTTCTTCAAAGTTTTCATTTTTAGAATGGTCTAAATGTATATGCCCTTTATCATTTTGTGAAATGGAAAGATACTTGGAATGTTAAATAGGATATACAAATAACCAGTCTTGTAAGTTTTGAAAGATCTGTTTATTGCCTTAAAGGAGAAACAGATGAAAATCTATTCAAATGTTACATGTAACTGGGGAATTTTACTGTCCAAAAAATTCAGCTTGGTTTAAATTTGGTCCTATCATGAAAGACAAGAGTTCACATTGGATCAGAATTCTGTTCTAACTTTCTGTTAGGTTTCAAGTAATAAGTCTTTTAAAATTATATTTGATAAATACAACCAAGTTGTTTGAAACCACTTGCCTCTTTCTTACTTGTCTGATCATGCTTGCTTCCATGGTACTTTTTAAACAAAGCTGCATGTTGAGCCAGGGTGAAAGGCAGAAAGGTTTGTATGATCTTGCTCTGGTAGCCAAAGCTGGAGAAGGAAGGGTGAGTTTGGAGTTGAGGAACAATAAAAACCACATCAAGAACCAGTATTTATATCAATTTCTGGGGTGAGATTCCTAGAACATATCAGTAGTATAAATTTAAATCCCCAGAGATTTGTGTCTAGATCATGGTTAAGGGAGCAGGGCATGGTCACACGTGCCTGTAATCCCAACTATTTGGGAAGCTGAGGTAGGAGATTGCAAGTTCAAGGCTAGCTTGAGCAATCTTGCAAGATCCTATACAAAAAAAGAAAAAAAAAAGTGCTGAAGGAGATTTTCATGCCTTGTAGAGGTCAGACCGAGACAGGCAAATTTCTTTTCATTTTCTATTATGTCAGTGATGACCAAGATGGTTACTTTTTGAGAAGATTTGGTCCTCTTCTTGCCCAAAACTGTTAAAACCCAAGACTCAAGCATATTGGTGACACCTGAAGGTAACTTACAGGTAAGCTGCTAAACTTACTGCTCTGCTTACAATTACATCTTTGTTTTGGGCTCCTAGGTTTTTCTGTTACATTCTGTGAGCTTCTATCTTTAGTTTTCTTTCCACATAAAGCCTAATTTTTATTTGTGTGATTTCTCTGCAACTGTAAGCCAACCTTATGATTGTGAGAATCATCTATGAATAAAATAGACAAATCCTCTGTTCATATGAACTCATCTTTTTTGAAGGGAAAACAAAATAATATACAAATGTATAATGTATGAGTGAACAGAAAAAGTGAGCAGGAAGTGAGGAAATGAGTGATGTGAGCGCTGTTTTGTATGTGATGCTCAGGGTAGACCTTGCTCATAGATTATTTGATGGAATGGGAAACACTATGCTTCTTTTGGTCTATTTGGGCTGCTATGGTGAAATGCCACAGACTGAGTAGCTTATAAACCATAGAAATTTATTTCTCTGAGTTCTGGCACCTGGAAGTCCAAGTTCAAGTCATTAGCAAATTCTTTTCCTTCCTCTTCCTCTTCCTCCCCTCCCCTCCACCCCCCTTTTTTTGTCTTTTTGAGACGGTTTCCCTATGCAGCTCAGGCTGGGTTTTTGAACTCACTTTGTAGCCCAGGCTAGCCTTGAACTCACAGTGATCCTCCTGCCTCTCAGCCTACCAAGTGCTATGATTACAGGTGTGTGCCACCACGCCCAGCTAGCATCAGAAAATTTGATGTTGAGGGAAGGCCCTTTCTCTATAACAGAGATGGTGCATTCTAGTTAGGTCCTTACATGATGGAAGAAGCAGGTCAGCTCAGGGGACTAAGACCACTCATGAGGACTTCGCCCTCTTTGGGATTTGAATAAAAGTTTTGGAGGAGCACAAATACTTGGATCATAGCACTCTTAATATTACATTCTGTAATAAGTAGCTCATCTTTGCAGCCTAAGCAAGGTTAACTTATAAGCTTAGCTAAGACATTGAATACTACCATAATGTCTCTAATATTTATATGTTTTAAAAAGATAATGGAAATATCTTGAGGACAATTCCTTAAGTAATATCAGTCTTTAATATTGCCTACTATAAATGCTGCAGGTGTTGAATAATGAATGAATCTGTAAAATAGTACACCAAGCAGGGCTTGTGGCATGCATTATGAACTCATTACCCTTTACAAAGTCTTTTGTCCCTCCTGTGCTCACTGGCTGTGCGGAGGGCCTGCCATCGTCCATCTTGTTGCTTTCATCATTTAGTTGCTTTTCCTACACTCAGCTTGCATGTAAGTACCAGCTTTTGGGAGGCACTGGGTCAGACAGGCACTGAGAATCAGAGATGGGACTGGGGTGAGGTAGGTGTAAAATTTAAGAGGGTTCTACAAAGCTCAGTAATCAAGATATATTTTAATCAAAATGTATGCAAAAAATCCATGAAGAACAATTTTCAAATAAAGACAGATTTCATCTTCGCAGTGGCAGGAACCTGAAAGTTAATGTCTCCCTTTCCTCAACCTAATTGTGACCCTGCTGAGAATGTAAGAGACATTAGGCACAGTCTCTGCCCAAATTTAGTTTACCAGTAGAGAGTATAAGACAAGTGAAGATATAGGTACAAAAAGCAATGAAGGTAGAAATACAATAGATGTTCAAAGAAGATATTTTCACTAGGGAGATACAGAGATTAGGAAAAAGCTCAAGAGACCGTTTTCTACATTTATTTCTTTCACCTTTATTAAATTTTGTCCTCTTTTCAGAATCCCATTTGCATGTGTTCTTTCCTTTTATCTATCCCCATCACTAATGCTATTTCCTTAGTCCTTTTTCTCATGTATTACTTCTGACCAGCTGACTGCCAGAGTTTCTGAAAATACAGAGCTAATCATGACTGCCTCCTATTTATAATTGTGTAATAATCATGAGTCATTATTACAAGAGCCCAACATCTAAAGCATCTAGTGATTCCACTCTACCTTTATCATAGCATTCCCCCATAGATGTATACTTATGGACTCTGGTTTTCCAGATCATTTCTATATGCCATATCCCCTTCTGGGAATGCTCCTGTTCCTCTTCTCCTAGCTCACTTATATTCACACTCACATCAGATACTACTTTCCCAGGAGCTATGACTTACGTGTCTATATGTTTTGGATGCTAACATAACAAGCAATTAAAGTTTAAGAAAAGTGATATGAGATTCCCAAGTGACATGAGATCCAATGCTGAAGCCATACTGGATGAATTTCTTTTTTCCAAAATGCCATTTAATGTTGTGCTTTCTTAACTAGTTCAGATTCCTTCTTTTGCCTATAATGCCCTTTGCTTATATGTCTGTTATAAGGCATTGTATCACAGTTGTATTTTATCTGTCTGCATAAACTGAACCCTTAAGGATAGAGACCTTCTCTCCTTTGTATATCCAATATTTTGGAAGCACCAGTCACATATTTGACATTTAGTAAATATTTGTGGAACATGGGTTGAATCTTAAATATTTTGTGTTTTGATACTCATGACATTATTCTGTTGACTTATTTTTTATTGATATATGTTTGTGATATGTAATAGTTACATTGATACATATATATATCATATCTTGATCATTTTTGATCCTTTTGCACAAATCTGCCTTTCTTAAATGATTATTCCAACTCATTATAGGTCTTTTTTTTGGTGGTGGTTTAGTTTTGTTTTTGAGGTGGGGTCTTATTATGTTGCCCAGGCTGACCTTGAATTTGTAGTGCCCCTGCTTTAGGCTCCTGAGTAGCTAGGATTACAGGGCACACTTGGCTGGGAGTCCGTATGCCTCGGAATCATAGCTACTGAGTCTTGAAAAGAAATAGCTAATTTCATTTGTAGCCTTTGATTCTTAAAACTAATAACATTTTAATACCTGTGGGAAGAATTAGGTTGTCTTTAGTGAAGAGAACAGTCCTCAACTAAATGAAAAGCTAATGCAGTGAGGACTAGGGATGTAGTTTATTGGTAGAACAGTTGCCTAGCCTGTGTGAGGTTTGAGTTCAATTCCTGGTATTCTAAAACAATACAAAAAACAAAACAGTGCCCCCCCCACACAAAATGAAGCAAAACAAATAAAGTAAGACAATATGTACCATTTATTGTCATTCAGATTGTTGGCTCTTTATAGTGTGTCAGATACTTCTATGTGCTTTATATATTAATGTATTTAATTGTCAAAATTCTATAATGTAAGTATTATTATTTATCCATATTTGATAGAGGAGGAAATTGTTGCTAGGAAATATTAAGGAACTTTCCCAAGGTCACACAGCACCTAAGTGGCAGAACTAGGGTTTGAATTGAGGTAACTTGACTTTAGAATGTTGTAGTTATCCACTTTATGTCCTTTAACTAAAAGGTACTTTCAGAAAAATGCTTTCATGTGGTTATAATTCTTATCTAAGTTTATTACAGACTTTAAAGTAAAATAGAATACATTTTCATACTTTTATATTACTGAATTTTCCTTGAAAAAGAATTTATATGTTCATAAAACAGATTATTAGTATGTATTGTTTACTAATAGAAGGGTTATGATAGAGCTGAGATGATGCTAGGTTCTTTTGCCTTGCATGCCATCTTCCCTAGTGGTTGTCCACTTTTATTTCTTAATCTAACTCTGTTGCACTTACTGTTGGATGGAATTGTTTTCTTGTGGTGAGTGGGTCTTTTGAAGGACTGTGAGTAGGGTGAGAATTTGGTTATTTTTGGAGAGTCTCATTTTCTATAAAGATTGGGAAACTATTTGTAAAAGACTTGAAAAAGATATCCAGAGTTGCTTACTACTCTGTCAGTTTTTCCGCTCAAATTTCCAATGGAAAGATCTATTATTATGGTTTGTGTTTAGTTGTCCCAGTAAAGCCTCATGCACTTTTAGATAGGGCTTTTTCAGAAGCAGCTCTGTCTGGAGTTTGTGATTGATTCATAGTGCAATGCTGGGATTAAGGGTGCTGAAATTAAGGATAAATGATTACTGGATCAGTCCACTAATTGAGTTGGCACCGCTTTAATCCCTGCAGTCTGGATAAAAGGGCCAGAAAGAGGCTTGTTCTCTCTTATTGCTTTTACTGTCTTCTGTCACCATGAACTGTTGCCCCTCTGCGATGCGCCACTCTACCTTCGAGCCAGTTGATTATGGACTGAAACCTCTACAGACCGTGAGCTAAATAAAACTTTTCCCTTTTAATTTTAGGTGTCAAGTATTTTGTCTGAGCAATGAGAAAAGTAACCAAGACACCTGTCCAGCTAATATCAGTAGAAGTAGTGTAGTAGTTGTGGTGATAGAGGCAGTGTGATGATTAATTTTAGTTTTTCATTTTATTTTATTTTATTTTATTTTTAAATTTTATTTTAAAGACAAAAGAATGGAGACATGTGAACCAGAAAAGCCATAAACAATACAGAAAATACAAAGTTATACAGAATATAGTAGGGAATTAGAACTGGATGTTGTATTACATAGTTATCTTCACATTAGTTAACACAAAAACATTAAAGGAAATACCAAATTATTGATAAGATAGTAGGGAATATGCACTGGATGCTGTATAATATAAAGTTATCTTCATTTCTGCTAGTACAAAAACGACTGAGGAAATACAGAATTATAGAGAACATAGAAGGGAATTAGCTCTGGATGCTGTCCTACATAATGTTACCTTCATCTTTGTTACTCAGTTACACAGATGATGGCCCTTTTGATCATTCAGTTTTTCTCCTCCCTCATCTCCG
>PVLD010030535.1:0-16730 GCA_004027595.1 Dinomys branickii
CCCGGTTCCCGGCATCAATCGCTCCCTTGCTCAGTGCAAAGATCTATCTCCCTACTTCCTATCATCTATCCATCTGTTTCTCTTTTGATCTTTCTTTTTGGATTTCCCAATAGCCGTGCTCTAAAATAACAATATTATTCTTTGTCGAAAAATAGAATCAGGAGGTAAAATTCAGTACCTGTGAGAAAGCTACAGTTGGTACTTTATGTCTGATTCTGGGCCCAACTTTGGGTCTCTTTAGAGCAGCTCTGCAGGTCCCCAGCCCCTGCTCCCGGTCCTGCCTTCCTGCTGGTCTCCAGTCAGCCCTGGAGGTGCCCTGTGCACTCTGCTGGTACTGAGCGTCCCCTGCTGGCCCCAGGCAGCCTTGCAGAGAGATCCGTTGGCTCTCGCGGGCTTCGTGAAGCAGTTTTGGTTGAGCACACTGACACAGCCTGCGTCCTTGGTTCCTGCAGGTGTCCCTGGAGATGCTGGTTCTGGGCTGCAGGGTAGCTCTTGCTCTCCTTATCCCAGAACACACCTGTGAATTCCAGGCCTTTCCCTGGCCAAAGTTAGACCCAAGACACAGAATAGCTAGACACGGAGCAGGAGGATTTGGCACAGGTGAGGCTGAGAGTCTAGGAGGAGCCCAGTGTGCCCTGAGCCCATCGCACGAGGTGTCCTCAGCCTGGGCATCTGTGGACAGGAACCAACCATGAGTCCCTCAGACACACACTCTCCTCTCACACCCTCTCACAACTTATGAGTCACTCACCACCTGGGGCTGCCTGCAGGCAGCACAGGGAGGGGCAGGGACATGTGGGAGTGGATGTGGACAGGGGCCAGAGACACAAGGACACAGGGACAGGGCAGCGGGCACTGCACACTCCTGCCTGTGTTTGTCCGTGATGAGAGGTCACTGCCTCAGTGGGGCTGCAGGGGATGAGGCGAAGAGGTCACATGAGTGGGAGTCATTCTCTTTGTCCTTGCTGTGAGGACTCGGGGAACTGTCCCACCCACTGGAAAGGGGAGGGCACTTCTGGATACAGGAAGAAGACTGCACTGGGCATCAGTTCTGGGAAATTCTCCCCAGGAGCATCTGTGTAGTGCTGTTTGCTGAATTTCCTCTAGAATAGAAGCGGAAATACAAAAGAAACTGACATTTTACAGGATAAAATGTAACCGCCTAGAAAAATACCTCAACTCCTATGCTGTAAAAACAAAACTTTAATATAAACTATGAGTAACTATGGGCAGGTGAGTTTCTTTCCAAGAAAGTCTAACAGATAAAGCAGGAAGAGTCCAAAATGCTGGTTGTATTGCAAATCCTGGTGATCATTGCACAGGTTACATCTCATTTCATCTAAGGCTAATGCTTCACACGTTTTATGAAATGGAAGAGGGAAGATAAAATACAAAAGACAGCAGCAAACCCAAGGACGGGGCACTGGGAATTTGGGCATCAGTACTGAGGCAATGTCGCCATGTCTGGTCCCTGGGCGGGGCAGAGCAGCACAGTGGACAGATCTCCAGGACCTGGGGGACGCACTGTGCTCAGCTGTCCCTGTCAGGCTGGGCTTTGCTGCTGTGATTTCCATGCACTGGACACAGAGTCAACCCTGAGGAACCTGGTGTCCACTGCTCAAATTGCTCAGGGGTGTGGAAGTCAGAGAACGGGCCCCTGTATCCTAAAGTTGTCTGATGCCAAGCTTTCCATCTGTTCAGTTCTGCAATCTGTATAGACCTTTACACAGGAAGAAAATAGACTGACACATTGTTTCTAATTTGTCCTAGGAAGGTTAATACCGAATTCTCCTGGCAAAGCCAAACACACACAGAAGACCGCACATCAGGGATCCCAGCAGCTGCTGCCCTGAGAAGCAGACCTGTCCGGGCACTCGGAGCTGCTGTTCTCTGGGGAAGGTGCACCGTGCACAAGGTGCCAGTGTGGTGGGCTCTACAGATCTCGAAGTGGTGCCGCAACAAGGAAGAGGGTGAGGAGGACCCCAACCTCCTTCCTCTGCCTGGAATCAGCTCGGTGACCCCTTCAGTTACCTGTGGCCCTGCCCCACACTCCAGACTTCTCTTGCAGTGGACCCCAGGGTAGGTGAGAGTGACATTTGGACTGGGAATACTGACCCTATCACTGCAGTAGAGATGTGGGTACAAAATGGGAGAAAAATGTTTATTTCAGACAATCCAACAAGGTTTTGCTAGAAATGCTTAAATTTTGACTACTTTTATACAGGTTGAAACCTGCATGTAGGGGAGAGGGGATGAAATACTGCTGTGAGCATAGTGACGTCAACATCGGTACCAGCACACACAGCCGTGGCAAATTTCAGTGAAGCACACCGGACATGAGACTCCCCGGGAAAGAAACACCATTATTTCCTTCCTGTCACCACCCCTGACCAGTCTTTCAGCATCTCCCATCATTCATTATTCCTACCTACATTCCAGATTTTATTTCCTAGCAGAAATCACACTGTCCACCCACAGGATCTCTGCTCACATTCCCTGGAGGCTCTGCAAACGACACCCTCCCACTGCGGGAATTCTCCATCTCAGCCTCTTCATGGATCCTGAGGAAACAGAGTCCTGGCTCCTCTTCCCATCCCCTTCCCCTTCAGCCCCATCCTTTGCCTTTCCTGAGTGCAGAGAGCGAGCTGTGTGCGGCTGGGTGGGGAGGGGGCGGGGCATCTTCTCTCCCATGAGTCTGTGAGGTAATGGTGCGGACACCGAGGGAGCTCCTACAGATGACGTCCAGGCTGCAGGGCAGGACGCGGGGCGCTTGCTGAGAAGGAGTCAGTTGGAGACTGCACTCCGGGCTCACGCTTTGGTCACCCGACTTTGGTGCAGGTGAAAGGAAGGAAAGTGGTGCATAATTATTTTTGTCAGTGGAACCTAAAGACAGTAAGGATCTTGAGACCAAGGTATGGCACTGATGACTAAGTTGTATGGTTAGGTCTAAATTGTCTCATAGGTGTCTTGAGGGTTTTCAGGTAGGACCTGGTCAAAGATGCAGGTCACCCATGCCTTGACCCGGAAAACTGTACTCTTCTTCCTGCCTCCTCCCCGTCTCCCTGATTCTCAGGTTCCCTGAGGTGACCAGTGTTTTTTCTCTGCAGTGCCCTTTCACTATGATTTTTCTGCCTTGCAGCCAAAACACCATGGACTGAGACCTCCAACCCTGAGCCAAACTAGGAGTGCTCAAGTTGTGTTTCTCGGGTAACTTTTGTTGCTTCAGTTGGAAAGCTTACTAATACAGAGCTTTTCTGTTTCTCAAAACTCTAAGGTACTATTTTCTTGGGATCTCTCTAAACTTGAATTCCTGTAAACTCTAATGAAGATAATATTGTAAGATCATTAAAAGTGTTTAAAATCAGAATATAAATGATCAGGCAGAAGATCTTTTAAGGATATTTATTCTTATCAATTCATATGTGATTTACAGTTATTCAGGTGTGTACCTCCTTGTACATATTGTTATATTTTGCCCTAAATAGAAGAAAAAACCCACATTTAGATACATTTTATTTTTAGATACATTTTAGAAAACTATTTAGGTCATCTTCGTTTTACACAAAGCATCTGCATGTCATGAAAATACTGTAAAAGCCTTGAGCAGGGAGCCCTCAACTGACCTGCTGGGCTGGAATTTGGTCTCAGTGGTTTCCAGTTGCCTCTAGTGGCCACTGATGCTCCCTGTACTCCAGTTTTCCTGCACTGCAGGGTATTTCCTCAGCTCACTCATACACCACAGGCCATTGGGTCTGTCACTTTGGAGGCCTCAGTTAAAGAACACTTGATCCTTGGTTGTGTCCCTGGACATGTTTACGATATGCAAAATTTACTGCTGTACAGTGTTCTCCTCAGCACATGCCACATCAGTGCACACAGCACATACCTGAGTGAGGCCGTCCCTGACATGAAATATTCTGAAACTGAGAGGGGTGTATAGATGACCCAGGTGAGGCTGAGCCCTGGCACAACCAGTGCGTCTTCCAATGCACAAGCTGTGCCTTGGTCTGGACACCTGGGAACTGGAGGCCACTGCGAGTCACAGATTCAAGGGGTCATCTGTGATGTCGTTTCTGAAACCTGAGTTTCATGGAGAGAGGAACACAGGCAGAGCGGGTGTGACAGGGATCATGGGTGTGTAAGGAGGGACAAGGGTTGCTGAAGACCCACCCTCAGAAGACAGGACAGAATGACAGTTCATGTTGCTGCCCTGCTTTCCGGATGAGCCCAGCCCTGTGCATCTGCATGGGTGGAGAGGAGGGGCTCATAACAGGACGTCATCGTATGAGGAGCTCCCACTCCATGGGCCGGGCCGAATACCTGGCCTTACAGCGCACTGCAGGGAAGTCTCTGGATCACATTCTGTCTCTTACCCCACGGACCTGTCACCGGGCCTGCACTGAGGCATCATTAGTCCTGACCTTAGAGCCGGTAGCCAGGGGCTCCCATGGACTCTGGCTTAAGGGGATGAAGAGGGGCCTAAAAGAGGGGAAGGGAGTGGACAAAAGTGGCTTTCTATGCACAGTCACCACAGAAGACATCGTAGACTCCTCCTGAGCTAATGAAGTCACCAGAAAGCACGGCAAGGCGTGGGGCTGCAGGAGACCTGCTGAAGAGGCAGCACTTTGCATCAGGCTGAGGTTCAAGCAGTAACAGGACGGACAATGGAGCCTGACAGCCAGTCAAGCCCCGGGGCACAGACCTGAAGGGACCAGGCGGAAACCAGCAGAGGACAGGTCACAGACCTGACGGATGCCACAGGGAGACCAAAACTCTTCAGACCAAATCTCGTCCATCTGGATCCATCTCACAGCACCTGGCCTCTCACACACGTTTCCGGCCTCTAGGTAGTTTCCTTGGTATTTTGTTCCTGCACTCTGAGGAAGGCCGCCAGCAAGGCTCGCTCAAATTCTAGGGCCCTTTCTCAGCAGATGAGACCGAGTCCAAAATATGGCAGCAAAAACATAAAGGAAGACTCTGCATTATGGTTTGTCCTGATCTCCCTCTCCTGCTCTCTCACTCACACCTCATGCAGCCTTCCTGCCTCTCACAATAGCTGCTGATGAAACACCAAACCTGACATGGAAGGTACAGGGAAAGGGACTCCGCATCTGGGCTGATGACCGCAGTGACAGCTGCCATTACCGGATTAAATGTGTGCTACTGTGATGGTCCACCTGGGTTTCTTTACACTTAAAATTAGCTTCATCCTCTCTTTCCAGAGCAGGGAAGATCTTTCAATTTTATTTGGTGGAAGACTCCTGCTTTTTCAACCTATCAATTTGGTATTAATTGTACTCAGCCTATTTCATACTTTGTTCTCAAGAAAAAAATATCCAACCTCAGAGGAGGGTTGGTGAGAACAGGTGAGGTCTGCGTGAAGTTTGCAATGAGCCAGATGGTTTTATGGCCTTGTTGAGAAACCAGACCTATTTCAGTATTGGGATTGTAATCACGGACATTGATACAGAGCTACTCTCACCCCAGCCTCACGTTTTGCAGACAAGGTTTCACTGTGTGCCTAAGTGGCCCAGGATGGGCTCCAATTAGAAACTTGTGATCCTCCTGCCTCAACTTTGCATAGCACATAAATCACAAGCAGGCCACACCTTGCATATCTCGGATTTAATTTAGTAAAATAATAATAATGTTAGTAATAATAAAAGCAAAAACCTGAAAACGTGAATATAACTCATAAGTACATACGCATGCTGCTGTTATTTTGCAGGCATAGTGTAACTTACAATCAGGGAGTGAAGAAATGCCAACTTCTTCAACCAAGGTCACTGGGAAACCCACACTGAGACAGCTAAACATTGTTGAAACGTAGATGGCTTGACTGACTGATAAAATGTAGCCTCACAATGGATCAGACCCCGGTATGTGGTGGGGACAGCCAGAGTATCAATTCTGGAGCTGATCCCAGGCTGGTGTTCCCTTTCCCAGTGTAAAAATGCATCCTTCTCCCACCTAACATTTCCTCAGACTCACCAGGAGGAACTTTCAGGTTCTCAGTATAAGTGCCCTACCCACCATATCCATCCCTCAAAACTTATGCAAATGAAGCCCATCTCAGAGCATGGACTTCAGATTTATACGTGTACATGTTATAGAGTGACTGCTGCAAATGCGTGCGTGCCAAAAGGAAAGCACTGTGTAGAAAGATGCATTGCCTCAGGCCTAACCTAGCCTTGATTGCTGGGTTCTGGCAGAAGTCTAGCAAAAGCTTTGTGAGCCCCAGCCTGTGCTCTAAATGCTTTGCTGTGATATGCAGAAAGGAATGGTGACATGATGGCTATTTACTCAAGTCTCATGCCTATGGTAATTGAGTGGTATTGTCCATGCTGAAATGGTTGATGTGCTGCCACTAGCCTAGTTGCCTCCTTTGCTCTTTCCCAATAAAAGGTTACTGAAAATGCTATTGGAGGCTGCAGTCAAGAGGCTGTAAGCCCCCTGATCACAGAATCTTGTCTGTTTTGTACTTATTTTTCCTCTTACTTTTTTATTCATCCTCGGGAACCTCGTTCTCGGGACCGGTTCACTTGTACAGAAACAGACTCAAGACATACATAAAGTTCCAAGGAAAGTAGGGTCAGAATCAAGGAAAGCAGAGAAGCCCACAGTAGATTTTATAGGAATCTGTAGTTTTCCCACCCATTTACAGTTTTCCCTGTAAATACCCTTTCTGTTGGTGTTCTCCCCAGGTAGGTACCACCCATAGGGAAGGCTTCCTGGATGCCAAGGAAGCGTCAACAGGAAGCTCATTTATCTTTCTATGTGGGCTCCACACTGGGCTCATTACCAGGGTGTGATTGTTCTGCATCACAGTAACACTGAGGAGTTTACTGCAATGAGAAGGTTGAGCCCAAATCTTTAAAGTGCTGTCTCATTCTGATAAAGTGGAAAGGAAATTGCTAAGATATTTTATGAGGAATTAAAACTGACAAATACACCTTTGAGAAAACAAGTCTATAATTTCTTACATGTATTCAAATTGTTTCCAAAGCAGGCAATGAAAAGTGAACTCCTCCATTCCTTCAGTTCTTTCCTAATCAAGGTGAAGCTTGTCTTCCAGTGCCATCTACCACAGGGTGCCCTGTTCTCTTTAATCTGAAACTATCTACCTTCCTCACGTCCATTAACCCTGACCTATTCGTTCTTTCTATACTAAATCTCGAACATGACTACAAATGTGCTTTCCTTTGAAAAAAGTATTCCGGCTGCACGTTTAACATTCTTCAGCCTAAAACACGCCCATTGTGGTATGAAAGTATTGTCCTATGGCAAATAAAGAAAGTTTCAGAGAATCTGTTAGATTTAAACATGGGGTGAAAGTGTAGCCTTTTTGGGTAATATAAATGCTGTTTGTGTTTTTGCCAGTCGTTCAATCATGTCTCTTCTCAGACAACTTCTGCCATTCTGTTTTCTGGTGTGAATAGCCTGAGATAGAGGAGTTGTGTACCTTTCCATTACAACAAAAAACAGAGTAGTTTCCTTATCTGAATGGGATAAAATTCCATGTGTATTTCAGGATAGGATTTTTGGCACAGATAAATAGAACAAGGTAAAAAATGCCTTCACTGTGGACACAGAAAAGCCCACAGCAAAAAGGAGGGATGCGGAGCTTTTGAGGGAATGGCTGGGAGAACAAGCGCTATATAGGACCAGGCTACATAGGGGAGGGCTTTAGAGGATGATCTGCGCCACTTAGCACGCAGTAATCAGACAGAGGGTCGGAAACTGGGAAACAGGATGTTGAAAAAAGGAAGCAGGAAGTTGTAATAGGGCTGGGGAGGAGGAAGGCAGAGACTCCCACGCGGCCTCCAGGGGGCTGGCCACACTGGTCACCACCATGGTAATTTCACAGAATTGTTATTAAGGTAGAAAACACATTATCTCTGCTATTCAAGCGTGATATATTACACACATTAAATAGATACAAAAATACATACAGCATTTTATATGTATTTATACTAATGGAATGATTTCATGAACTATATGTAAATAAATATTATCAACAGTACAGAAAGTGAAATTGTTATAATAACCAGGATGTATTCACCACCATGTGAATGTGTTCCTCTTCATATCTCAGCCTCTACTGTAGTTAACCTTCTTGTCATATTGTGGCATCACAGGACAGCTTTATATTGAAATAAACGGAGATAAACTGTACATCAAAGTGGCATTAATTTTATGCTACTGAGAATAAAACAGGATTTAAGCCTTGTCATCTTCCATTTATGAATTTTTAATATCATGAGACTCTTCTGCAATGCCACTGTTTCTACAACAACATGAAGAAAGTCTATCATTGTTTAGCTGGTGCCAAACCCCAAAGACTGGACAGGCAGGGGCAGAGGTGGGTACTACAACACCTGCATGCCTTTATAAAGTATTTGCTAGGGATATCCCATGCTTCAGTTCCTATGCATTTAATTCTCACACTTGTGGCTATCACATGCTTGCACTACACACTAGTGGTTCTACATCTCTGCAGTCACAGTGTGCTCTCATTCCCATCACTCACTGTCCCACTTCTGCTAAACATATTCCATGCATTTCTTTAGAAGCCTAGGAACTTGTGGGAAATCCTGACACCCTTGCATATTCAGAATATTGCTATTTATAGATGACTGACTTAATGTTAGAGTAATGGTGTTTAACTTTTGCTTGTATAAAAGTACATGATATTTAATAGGCAACAGGAAAACACATCTTTCGAAACTGGAGATAAGCGAGAAATAAATGTAACACATGAAGAGGGAGTGAGAAAGGCAAGAAGTAAGAACCCAGATCTACTTTACAAATCAAATGCCTTCCAAAGGGGTAACTTTATACTGTATACTAGATATACTCATAAAGTTATAAATCTTAGAAATAACATTTGCTTTTGTGATTTTTTTTACCTTAGCATAGGCATGTCTACAAAGAGACACTCCATGAAACCTGGTAAAGCACACTTTGGAATGTATCTCTCTAACTCCTTCTAGATACACTGAGACACGACCACAGATCCAGGTGGGAGAAAATGTTCATAAGAAAAATGGGTGCCATTCATAAAGACTGAGCACTGGGGACTCCAAAAGTTGTGAAAAAACTCTGCAATATTCTTGAATTTTCTTAAAGAGGTGTTATTTTTAATAGTAATACTATACACATAGATCAGATATTCAAATGTGATTTACTACCACACAAAATGTGTACATTTTAGTATATTTCCATCACTGAGTATGTTTTCATGAAAGTATATTGCCATAAATATTTTCTATTACTTCTAAAGGTCTTCGCCACATGAACAATTATCAAAGTAGTTTCAGAATAGTCTCACATATACAGAGTTTCACTTCATGGTTATTTGTTTCACATATTTGAAAATACCCATGTATACTGAATGCTTTCCCACATTGCACACATACACTTGGGCCACAGTGCGACTTCATTCTGAAGGTTAACATCTCTGACAGCAGAACTTCCCCTCACATTTCTCATATGCATAATTACTCCCCAGTGTGAAGGGAATTTTATGTTTCTGAAATGAAAAACCTTACCACAAATCTTCTCCATGCCTACATACATGGACTTTCCTCCTTGTCAGTAATTTCCGGGTACTTGGCAGCATTTTGGTACACTGAATGCTTTCCCCATTGTTCACAGGCATAGTGTTATGTTCCATTGTGAAGTTTTTCATGTTATTGACAATCACCCTTGCAGCAGAAAGATTTCCCTCATTTCTTACATGCATAGTGTTTCTACCCAGTGTGGGATCTTCTATGTCAACAACAACTGACATGATCAGCAAATCTTTTTCCACATTTCTCACACATATGTTTTCTCCCAGTGTGATTTCTTCCATGACTTTTACAGTGATTGTCTCTGTGGAGTGCTTTTTCCACTTGCTTACACATGAGGTTTCTCCCCAGTGTGAATTCTGTGATGTCTTTGTAAGGTACAGTTATGACTGAAAGATATCCCACACTGCTTACATACCTAAGGTTTCTCCCCAGAGTGAATTCTTTCATGTACAAGTAGGTTAGTATTTTTACTGAAAGATTCCCCACAATGCTTACATTCATAAGGTTTCTCTCCAGTGTGAATTCTGTGGTGTCTTTGCAAAGTACGATTATCAATAAAAGATTTCCCACATTGCTTACATACATAGGGTTTCTCTCCAGTGTGAATTCTTTCATGTATTCGAAGTGTACGATTTTCCATGAAAGATTCCCCACATTGCTTACATTTATAGGGTTTCTCTCCAGTGTGAATTCTGTGGTGTCTCTGCAAAGTATGATTTTCCGTGAAAGATTTCCCACATTGCTTACATACATAGGGTTTCTCCCCAGTGTGAATTCTGTGATGTCTCTGCAAAGTATGATTATCACTGAAAGATTTCCCACATTGCTTACATACATAGGGTTTCTCCCCAGTGTGAATTCGGTGGTGTCTCTGCAAAGTATGATTATCACTGAAAGATTTCCCACATTGCTTACATACATAGGGTTTCTCCCCTGTGTGAATTCTGTGGTGTCTCTGCAAAGTATGATTTTCACTGAAAGATTTCCCACATTGCTTACATGCATATGTCTCCCCCATATGGAATCTTCTATGTTTACAAAATTTGAACTTATTAGCAAATCTTTTTCCACATATCTCACATATATAAGGTTTCTCCCCAGTGTGAATTCTTTCATGACCAAGGAGGTGATGATTTTGACTAAATGCTTTCCCACATTGCTTACATACATAGGGTTTCTCCCCACTATGAATTCTTTCATGTTCTCTAAGTTTACTATTTCGACAGAAACATTTCCCACATTGCTTACATACATAGGGTTTCTCCCCAGTGTGAATTCTGTGGTGTCTTTGCAAACTTTGATTATCAATGAAAGATTTCCAACATTGCTCACATTTATAGGGTTTCTCTCCAGTGTGAATTCTTTCATGTATTCTAAGCGTATGATTTTCCATGAAAGATTTCCCACATTGCTTACATTTATAGGGTTTCTCTCCAGTGTGAATTCTTTGGTGTCTTTGCAAAGTACGATTATCAATGAAAGATTTCCCACATTGCTTACATATATAGGGTTTCTCCCCAGTGTGAATTCTTTCATGTACTCTAAGTTTACTATTCTGACCAAAACATTTCCCACATTGCTTACATACATAGTGTTTCTCCACAGTATGATTTTTTTTGTGAGTTTGATAGTGATTATGTGTACTGAATGCTTTCTCACACTGCTCAAATGCATAGGTTTTCTCCATAGTGTGAATTTTTTCATGCTGTTGAAAAACATTACTAAGAGATGCTTCTACATATTTTTTAGCTAGATGAGGTTTCTCCGCAGGATTTCTTCTCTCATGTATGTGACTATAATATGAAGGAGTAAAACTATTCTCACAGTGCTTGTACAAGTATGCATTCCCCAAATTGCAATTTCCTGTATAGATTTCACCAGTGTCTGTTGTTGAGACCTTCACACTTTTCTTACCTACAAAAGTTTTCTCTCCAGGGTGACTTTGTTCACTAACATGAAATTTGGCCTCCCCACATTGTTCATATCGATAGAGTTTCTCTCCAGTCTTTCTCATTTCATGCTTCTGAAAGGACAGGAAATCACTGCAGGCTTTTCCATGTTCACTACATTTATAGAGCTTCTCTTCCAATTCCAAATAATTGTCTTCATCATATCTGTAAAGTAAAAGACGAAACCTATCTATAACAATTAAAAGATCTCCATGTTATAAATTGTCACTTAAGATGACAAGTTTGGTTTCATGTGCCTTAAGGAAATTTGTTGATGAATTGACTTATTGACCTCAAGGATACCTTCAAATGTACCATTCATTCTAAAAAAGGTGCTTTTGTTTGCGAGTATTAAATTGGTATATTTTTCTAATATGTAATATCAAGTTTCATTTCAAGTAATCGGTAGATAAGGATCAAATATTGATTATTTGATATACTTCCATATCCCTCTCTTCCCTTCTCTATTTATCCTGACGAAGTTTCCCATCTCAATAGGGGGGATTTCTGCTACCTGTCACCTCTCCTTAACGGTGCTACCTAAATATACTTTTAACTCCCCAATTAAAGAGAAAACCTGTGATATTTCCCTTCATGCGTCTGCCCGATTTCACTTAACATTTTCGGATTGAATTACAACTCTGTCTTTTTGGAAAATTATGTCATTGCTTTTTATGTAGCATAGTTTTCAGTGATAAGAGTTAAACTCAGGTCTTAGCACTGAATCACACTTTCAGATTTATTATTTCCTGGTTTGAGACAGATTCTAATTGACCACTAACTTTCTGTGGCTGAATTTCAAGTTGTCATCCACCCACTGAGCTCCCCCAGCTGCTGAGATCACAAGAATGCTGCGCCATTATCAACCACCCTCACATTTTCTTTACCCAGAAATCTAGGAATGGGCATCCATCCGGGCTCCTTCCGTAGCTTAGATATTGGGAATTGTTTACAAAAGTTAGATATTATAAAGAACTATTTGTGTCATGCTTTAAATAGGGCACTGCACGGATGACTAAAATTTGATGATTTTAATATATTTCAGAATACAGTGGGAGAATCGACGAGCCTAATGGCACACTCCTGTAATCTCAACACTTACAATGCTGACGCATGTGGATCTCTCCAAGTTCGAGGCCAGCCTGAGGTGTAGATTAAGTTCAAGGCCAACCTGAAGTGCAGTGTGAACCCTGGCTCAAATATTAAAAAGCATATACCCGTGGACTTCTCTACCTGGATGAAATGGAAACACAGTTTTTTTAATTAGGGTACCTTAGAATATTGATTATTATAATGGTTCTATTTTACTTTCCCACCAACAATGTATGAGGGAGACTTCTAAGAATAATAAACATGAACAGCTCAATACTGTGGAGGATGATTCCCAAGTACTTGGTATGAGAACACTAGCATTAAATTGCACTTGGAATACAGCTTCCATGTGACAAATTTTCTATATCATAAATGTCTCACATACACATCAATACATAAATGCTTCTTTTAAAGATGAGTTTCTGTCAAAATTTACTCATTTCCTATATACCTATGCATAATACTTAAATGTAAAGTCATATGTTTCCATGATGTTGATCATGAAGATATTTTTTATACTGATATAGCAGGTAGTGTCATTGGTTGCATAGTGCAGTGCAATACATTTTCTATATTCAAATATATTTCTGTGCATTGACAGTTAACACCAAGTCAACCTGAATGAATCTCTGGACAGTTTGTGAGATAAATCAATTCGAATATGGTCTCATTTCTTCTCTTTCTTTCACTGTAATACTTCTGCTCACACACTGACTTTTGGAGAAAATACCCTTTTTCTTGTCAGTGAAAATTACCTTAGATTTCTTGGGCAATTTTTGTCCTCTTCTTCAATTTGCTGGTTATCCCATCTTCTTCCTGTATTATAGACACAGAAAAGCAAAAATCATTCTATTATTACACAAAAACTTATACATTCCAGTTATAATGATGGTATAATATAACCAGGCCTGAGATATACTTCAAAATTTTATAACATTCAATTTTATTAAGCTATGCCACTGAGCAATAATGAATGCGCCATGACTCAATTGTAAGAAAAAGATATCATGCTTACCTACAGCATTAATATTCATCAGGGTTTCCCACATCACCCCTCCGTAGAGCTTCTTTTGAGATGGAGTCAGCAAAGCCCACTCTGTGGAGCTGAAGCGCACAGCTACATCCTCAAAGGTCACTGTCTCCTAAATAATGACACATTTCCTGCAGTTCAAACATGCTAACTGATATATCTCAGATCCTCTCAAAAAAAACTGAATTGAAGATTATTCTTTCAAATATTAACTGCAGGCTTGGTCCTCAAACCCATGTATATACCAATATTTTCATACAGTCACTCTGATGCTGGACTGCAACACCTTGCAAAGCCACCATGGAGGAGCAGCACTGCTCATCCCACACGGTCACCTGTATTATACTTTCCACTTTCTTTGAAGCAGATCTCATCAGAGAGCCTGCAAATCACCACTGATACCACACAGAAGCCAAGCAACATGTAAGGAAAGGGTCTGATACACCATATACTATATCGCTTTACAGATCTGTTTACTCACAGCAATAAGTCCATATTCCTTTGTACTTTGTACTGTCACACTGACAGTCTTAAATCTGTTATGTTGTTATAGAAAAATATTTAACTGAATAATAAATAAGGTATAGTAGTAATTAAAAGTTAATCAAAATAAAGTTTTACTCAACCAGAATAGTAGCATATAAAACTATAGCATACAGCCACCAAATTATTTGCTTGCACTTGAACATGAGAAATACTACTGTGGTGCAAAGCAGAATAACATGAGAAAGAATATAAATAAAATATATGCAATGAAAATACAATACTGCAAAGTAACCAATCAGCAAATACAAAAGTAAAACTTCAGCCCAGTGAGTTTGCACATACCTGTTCTCCCAGATCTTGGGAGACTTATGTAGGAGGACTGTCATGAATTTCGGGATTGCCATGACTTCAACGTCTAGTCCTGGCTATGTTGTAAGGACAGCCAAGTTTACAAGGCGAGCAATTTCCTCACACTCCCCAATAGAAACAAACATTGAAATAATACTGATTCAAACCAGGTGTGGAGGTGCAGGCTTGTAGTACTAGAACTAGGGGCCTGAGACAAAGGATCACTGTGTGTTCACAGCCAGCCTTGGATAGTAATTCAGTTCAAGGTCAGCTTGAACTGCATAGAGACATTCTGTCTACAAAAGACAAAAATAAATACACGAAAAATAAAAATACTGATTCACTCACAAATAACACCTTTGATTAGTTAAAAATTGGAGCCGTAAGTAAATAAAAGACTACCATGTACAAGTATTCAGTACCTGTGAGCAATGGGATTCCTTGCATAATATACATCAAAGATGTACCAATTCCAACTTTTTCATCAGTGGATGATTAATAGAGATGGACAAAGGGATCTCAGGAAAGGAAGACAACTGCCAATGGATCCACAAGCAAATAGAATATTGACTCACGATTCAACTGGTTTTATGCATCTCTAGAAGAAAGATTAAGGTGTTTCATTTACATTCATGGAGAAGCATGTAAGTCCTTCGATATCTGGACTCTACAAGCCTAAGTATATGGGTAACTACTGAAATGGGAAAGATAAACTTAAATGTACTTGGAATTTATACTGAAAACCACTCAAGTAAAAATGTGCTTCCTCAGAAGAAAATGAATTAGGCATCACAAGTAGGAGTATTTGAAATCCAAGGAAAATGGGCGTAAAACAAGAAAACACTTGCAGGGTACACAGTATGAGGATTTTGAACAGAGTTAAAATCGATGAACACAAATCTAAACACTAACTACAACATGTCTGACTCAAGAGAATTACTGAGTAGAAATCAAAATCCAAATCTCATTTCTGAACATCACCAAAGAAAACACTGAAGTGTGGGAGGACAAAATAAGTACAGTTATTCAAGAGTAGAGAATCAGCTTCTACTTGCCACACACTTCCACTTTACTTTGGAGTTTACCACAGTCCACAGACAAATGCTTCCTTCCCAATGGCTAGAAAATACATTGTCCTATTACTGGGAATAGATGTGATACTTTTCAAGCAAAATTGAAAAGCCAGAAACACTGGGACCAGCAGACTGCATGAGACAGCACCTCAGCCTTGATTCATACCTCAGGCCTTGTGAGCAAACGTGAGAAATAAATAACAAAAGCCTCACAAAATACTTCTCTGTGCAACTTCTGTAATTCTTACTGAAAACTAAAGTGAGGAAGCTAAAAGAAAAGTCTCCATGGGAAACACACACAGTAACCATTGGAAGCTGCAAAAGAAGGAAAGCTTTTACTGATAAGGCAAGAACAACTTTTTTTTTTTTTTTTGTCTTTTGGAGGCAGGGTCTCACTATGTAGTTTAGACTGGCCTTGAGCTCACTTCGTAGCCCAGGGTGGTCTCGATGAACAAGAGAACAAGTCAGATCATGAGGAGAACAGGTGAGATTATCCGAACAGATCTGATTATCAGGGAAGGAGAGAACAAGGATCTGAGCTGATCAGTATGTAGAACTTGGGCTAGGGAGCAAATGCTCTGACTCACCACTTGGAGAAGGGGGTCAGCACGTGGGTACTGATGAGGAGAGTTTAAATAGAAAGCTACGCAAAAAGATACAATGGAGAACTGATGCCAGAAATTCTACTGAAGTTCTAACAAGTTCTCAATATTCAATATGTACCTCAAAATAAATAAAGGTTACAGTGATCACAGGACGATAAAACTGGAAGATTTTTTAAAAACACATTACACATCTTAAAGTATATCCTACAAGAGGTGGAGCAAACTACATAAGCAAAAGCAGGAATCAAAGGGAAAAATCGGTCCTGCGGGTAGCATCGTGCTGCGTAGGCCACGCTGGGGGAGAACGAGAATTCAGATCGCCTGTCTGTCCTCACGCCTGCCTCAGGAGAGACTGATTCTAGAACAGGACATACCGGATCGTGCCTGCAGAGTCCCCAGAACGTGTGTGAGAGTCACATCACACTATGAAAGGGTCCAGTTAGAACTTGCCGTTAAGAATCCTATGTGAGGAGAAGCGGCAAAAGATGGCGACCAGGTGAGCAGCAAGGAAGCGATCCTCCTCGATAAACACCACCAGCTCGAGACAGACTTGGCGAGCGTGAATGCCGGGA